>CM031240.1:11013331-11134007 GCA_018340775.1 Taxus wallichiana var. yunnanensis | reverse complement strand
GTGTGTTCATGAGAGAGTATTCCTTGTGAAGAAGAAAATAGATAGTAATTCTTCTACTTCTCATCTCTATGTTCTTCCCACTCTTGTCATGTACAATTTTTCTCAAGCATCGCTAAGAAAGGAGTTTCATGCCTTTTTGATGGGAGATTTACAAAACTTTGTACTCTAACTCTTAACTAGTCTTATTGTCGCTTGCATAATTGTTTCTTCTAAATCTATGTGTGTTGGAATTTTCTAATTAATGGGTATAGGAATTTGATTTTCTACCTATAACATTAATCCCCTCTATTTTTCTCACTCCCTTTCCCTCTCTCCTAGAAATTCCTCTCTTGCAAGTAATTGCAAAGCTTTTTTCCGCAAGGGTCGGTGGAGTGCCCTACTGGATCCTCACCGTAAGGCCACTATAGAAACTCATTTCACATGCGTATAATTATATGGAGATACACCATTAAAGTAGAGGGGCTTATATTCCCATAGTGTTACTAATATAACCACCAATTTTTCCACACGAAAAATTTTCTCACCAACAATTTTGCACCCACAAAGTGGGGAAGACTTGAAACAATCACACTCCAAAATACGATCACAAGAAAATACACAAAAATAAAAATTTAAAAAATCAAAAATTGAAAAAATAAAAAGAGAGGAATTGATGGAAATCCATTGTTGCAAGATCCATTGTTTATCCATGTGATTAATCCTTCATATTCCACAGTGTCCTTTCATATTCCCATTGCAAGTTTTCCCAAAACTAGCTGAAAGGAGATACACCATGCTAAATAGATTGAGAGAAGTTGTCGACCCCACTTTTGAGGCTTTACAAAATCACAAGAAAGAATCAGAGATAACCCCTACTATTTTTATCAAACCTCATCTCCATCTGGGTCTTCAAACAAAACCCTGTTAATACCATTCAAACTCCTATTGATACTCCCTACAAATTCTCCCATATTTCAACCATCGTTGAGCATTGAGTTCCCAAGTGAAGAAGAACGAGAACCAAAAGAAGAATCGGAGAAGAATTTACATAAGTAAGAGAAGAATCCAAATCTCAAGAAGAAATAACAATGACGGATAAAGAAGGAGAAATACCCCAACCCATTGTTCCATGGGGAAGGAATACATGCCCACTACTACTCGAACCTCCTCTTCATAATCTACCAATAGATTCCTGCAAGAACTTTCCCAAGTTCAAAGGTGATGGCATGTAACTCCCTGAAGAGAACATATCGGCCTTCACCACATCATGTGGAATTCTTGGAGTTGAACATGAATATGTCACTGTAAGATTGTTCGTGGAATCTCTCCAAGAAAAAATAGAAAAATGGTTCTACCTCCTTCCTACCCGATCCATCACTTGTTGGAATGAAATCAAGACCCCTTTTGAAGAAAGATTCAAATTTACTAAATATTACCAAGACCTCATCATTCAATTAGTACAAATGAAGAAAGAGGCAAAGGCTACTATGAGAGAATTGTGGCCCATTTCAACGGGTTACTTAAGAGAATACTAGAAGATGATTTTCCATCTAAAAAGAATGTGATAAGATTCTTCATTAATGCTTAATCACCAGAGGTAGGATTCTTCCTTCAAGGGTCCAACCAAGGAATCTAGAAAAAGCACAAAGAATGGCCATTGAAGTTGAAGATGACCTCATCCTATCCGGGAAGATCAAGAACCCTTCAAAGGGTAAGGATCGACATCCCCGGAGATGAGAGAACCGGTCCATTACGCAGAAATTTCACAAACAAAATGGCATCATTGAAGAGGGAATTTTCCAATGAGGATCTTATTCGCACTCATTTTGAGCTCGCCCTTAGGCTTAAATGTGCTTTTGAAAACTTTTCCTATTTTCTAGAACTTTGAAATACATGTATTCAAAGGATAAACCCATGTTAAACCCAGAAAAATCATGTGTTAGTGTAATAAATATGGCATGAATATTCTTTCCCAGTCGAAGTAGTCATAACCATGTTGTTACAGGAATATTTTCGTGTAAAACCTGTTAAACAGTTGGATCAATCCTTGCAAAAATATCCCTGTGTATCATCCTTTGTTAATCCTTATACAAACTACATTTTTGTTTCCACACTCTAAAACACAATGGATGTTTTATGTTTACCTCACAATATCGGGCTTGATTTTAATCTTTGTAGAAGTATTGTAATGTACAAAATAATCCCTGAGGCCCAATGGGATGTTCAAAGGACTATTTGTGAGAGCATATTGCAAAATGATGACACATCCCGCTCCCGAAAGGAAACACGTGTAAAGATATCATTGGAGCGGGAGATAAGATTTTTATTCACCATTTCATTTACACTAAAGAAAGTGCAAAGTGTGGTTGCAGTCTGAATACTCAAGGAGGATATGTTTCAACTCGCAATTAAAGTCAACGCGTGGTTGATTGGGTCAACTTTACGGTTTTGCGCCTTCAACAAATAAGCAATAGGTGCAAAAGAAGGTCAGAAGTCAGGTAAATGGAACAAAATCTTGTGACATACGCAATTGGTAAAAATAAACCCAAACCCAAAACTTAGATACATGGACTAATCATTGTTAGAGTAGGTATTTACCTTAGCTCATGTTCACCTAGGTACTTTATTTACCTTTATTGTATTTATCCTCACCCACTTATGTGTGTGGATATTTTTTTATCTTATTTAGATATTAGGAGATATTATCTAGTTGTTAGGTATAGTTCTTTCCTTGATCTATGGTATTGACTAGATCCTTGATGTCTAGTTCTCTCCTAAATCTATGGTCTTGACTAGTTCTTTGATGACTAGTTATTTCCTTGATTTATGGCTTGATCTGACCCTGATCGTGGTTCTTAGATTGTTATTCCTTGCCTATTTAAGCAAGGCTCATTCTCAATGTATTGCATTGAGTTCCATAATAATATATGATATTACTTCTCATTTGTTTGCAAAGGTTTATGTAAAGTTATTATGGAAAATTACTTTCATCTTATTGATCGTGGTGTTTAATTAGCATCTGTGTTCTTGGCTTGGTATGATCTAGTTATTGTTCCTTTCATGGTATCAGAGCAGGAGATTGTTATTGACATCCGTCTGTAAGTTTTATTTTGCAAATAAATTATTTGTGTATTCATATATTTGGGATTTGGTCATATTTTGTTGCTGCATGCATTTTTATGGAAAACAGAGGCTTCCGTTGGATTCAGAAGGTGTGAAAACCTTAAGATCGATCAGAAATCCCTCAGGCTTCGCTATAGACAGTCATTTTTTGTCATTGTTGTAGAGAAGCACATTGGTTTGCCTCGGGATTCATGCCCACCAGAAAAGAAATCAAAAGATTTTTTTGGGTCTGTTGAATTTTTTGAGATCTACGCAAGGCAATTTTTTGTTGCATGTAATGTATTTATCTCATTTGCTGCAAAGAAGGTTTTCAAATCTTTCCTTTTTTGGCAGGGGTCCATGGATGTTGTGCACATATTTACTATTTTGGCCAAATCCGCAGGTTGCTATTTTCAGCAAATGAAGGTCATCTACACAGTCCAGAAATAGTAATTTTTACCGAATAGCAGCTTGGATGTGACTTTCTTGAAAACACGCGTACGCCCCCACAATAGTAAGTCAGGCAAACACCCATTAAATTCCTTAGCCCTGGTCATTATGGTATGGTCATATGAGGGCTTAAAACTTGTGATTCCTACTAGTAGGTGCTTAACTTCAGCCCCCTTTAATTTTATTTGTGTGGTGAAGGCAACAACAATTTATTTTGTTTTAGTGGCAACTAAAATAAATAACAGAGCAAAATATTAAAAAGCTTGTAAATTTTGATCAGTAACTCGGTTTTGAGTGTCGTTTTTTTACAAAAGTGTTTGTTTTTTCGTGCTCTTTCCATTGGAGTTATTTATTTTGAGACTTGCACTATAATTATAAAGTGTCAAATATGGAGGAGTGTTGTAATCAATTGTGGATGCAATTTTGGCTAAGCCCGACGTCCTAAATTTTTGGGAGTTGCAGTTTGTACCTATCATGGATTTTGAGAATGATATGCTTTTCTCAAGTATGTGGACTTCAAGAGGATATTGTAAAATTTGTGGAAGAAAATAGATCACTCAAGAAGTGAAATTATCTTCTACAATCACTCATTCACGATAAGGATACAATAATACACTCCCTGCAGAACAAACTTGCTAGCCTACAACATCACCATCATATGTGGACAACCATATCCATGCTCCTAGTCCACGTGCAGCTTGTTGCTCTTGTACCCACCGACATTGATTTGCTGTCACCAGCCTTTGAGCCTAAACCGCTTTTGATGCTTCTAAACCTCGTGAGGATTATTATTGCATGATCCTCTTCCACATTTGTGCCTATTACAATACCACATGTTGTGTATCCTATTTATGCTCAATGCATGGATTTTTTGAGAAGCATACCACTACATTTGGTTCTCGCATGCTCCATGCTATGGGTCTACTATGGGTCATTCATTCACGTGGTATTGTTTCCTCTATTCCACATGTTAAGTGGAATTCTCGCCATGACATTGGTTTTGAAGAGTATACTTCATGGGATCACACATCACAGAGCTCTTTTTTGTTCGCTCGACTCTTTCTGAGGATCATGAGCAACACATGAGTTCTGCACCATCACTCAGGCTTGAGAAACCTGAGATTTAAGTTGTCAGACATCATCAACCTGACACACATTTTGATGTTCTTTGCATGCACCCATTGTGCATTTTGCACCAAGTCATACGCAGCATCTTCTTCATCTCCGTGTTGATTTGGGGTGGATATCTCGATCACTCATGGCGGCAAACATAGGCATTCATTAAGAGGACTTTATAGTGCATGGCTCCTCCACCATTAGACCTCTTACTCCACTTTTTTATACCTTATGCATTGTGATGCTTCTTTGCCTCGAGCATTTTTAGTAGGTGTAGTGTATCTCTTATTTGTTGAGAGATTGCATATCTCGTATTTTTGACACTTTTGGCATGTCGATGCAGATCTCTTATGGGGGATCTATTCTCGTGGTGCATTCCAGTTGTTAGTTTTTCAATGTTCAAGTACTTGTTTTGATAACTCATATAGATTTGTAGTGTCACTCCACCCATTCAAAAAGAGGGGGAGGGTGTGGTGTTGATCCCGCTTCGGGTTTCATGTCCTTACCTTGTTACCTTGGCTTTTCTTAGATCGTGACACTCTGAGTTTGTGTCCTGCCTTGTTGTTTTTTTTTTTTGTTCTTTGATCGTGGCACACCTATTTTCAGTAATTGATCGAATTATGTTTGGTGTTTTTTTGCACTTTCGACATCACTCCTCGATAGCCTCCTCAGATGGAGCTATTCGTGAAACCAAGTGTTAGTTGTTTTTGAGTTTTGTGATCGAGTAGTGGATTCTACACACAGTGCACACCAAACTTCTTCAAAGATTGCACAAGTTTTTTTGAACCGATCTTCTTGGGATGCCTTGGAGTGGGTCTTTACTCTCTTTACTTTGTTATTCTTGGTTTTGGGTACCTTTAGGTGTCTTTTTTTCCCGCTTATTGTACATGAGTACCTCATCAGGCCTAGTTGTGACACTCATACTACTGGACATGCCATATCTATTTTGGCCCCTAGCTTCACTTGAGGGGGTGTTAGAGTAGGTATTTACCTTAGCTCATGTTCACCTAGGTACTTTATTTACCTTTATTGTATTTATCCTCACCCACTTATGTGTGTGGATATTTATTTTATCTTATTTAGATATTAGGAGATATTATCTAGTTGTTAGGTATAGTTCTTTCCTTGATCTATGGTATTGACTAGATTCTTGATGTCTAGTTCTCTCCTAAATCTATGGTCTTGACTAGTTCTTTGATGACTAGTTATTTCCTTGATTTATGGCTTGATCTACGACCTTGACTAGTTCTTAGATTGTTATTCCTGCCTATTTAAGAAGGCACATTCTCAATGTATTACATTGAGTTCCATAATAATATATGATATTGCTTCTCATTTGCTTCAAAGGTTTATGTAAAGTTATACGGTGAATTACTTTCTATGTTATTGATTGTGGTGTTTAATTAGCATCTGTGTTCTTGGCTTGGTACGATCTAGTTATCATTCCTTTCAAACATATGGCATACACAGGAGCGAGAAAGAAATGCATTCTACATGTTACAAAGATGGTGTGTGGATCATTTTACAAAATTCTTCCGAGGCCCGTTAAAAGGTTAAAAGGGGTTCATTAATGCACTAGCCATATGGGAGTAAATCCCATTAATGCAAAGGACTCATGTAAGGAAGATACACGGATGATAGGATGCAAAAAGATTGCAACGGTTGAAAAAGAAGAAAAGCTAAAAATTATAAAATTCCCACGAATGTAATCTTTGGCATTAATGCATGAATCTATGAGCCGTTAATAAGGTAACTTGTTATAAAGTACTCTACTGGTAATCCCAAGGTTTTATTTTTGAAAGGATTTTCAAGTATTGAAAGAGAGATGAAGTAAACATCAGCCCCAACGATCATATTTTAGTTGCAGTAATTTTCAGTCAGGTTCCGAGCAGCAACCGAAATTTTGTTAAAAGGTGAGTTCCTCAGTTCCCATATCCTCTGTGATATTTTGAGAATTGGTTTTGAAAGGTATGGGTTTTTGTGAAAGGGGGTTTGATAAAATTGTGTCCGAATCATGAAACTCTAATTATTACCCATGAAAATGAGTTCCAATATTAGTTCCCCTAGATAGAATTACAAACTCTGACATTGCATCTGTCAACCTAGAAGATTTTAGGCAAAGGTTAAACTCCCCAAAAGAAGTGACAACATGACCCGAATGCAAACAAAGTGGTATTGACCTTTGTCATGGCTACTTTCCCCCTTGTTATACTATTTCCAAAGCTCATATGGGTATGTGCTCAAGCATTATAATCCTACAACCAGAGAGGTTTAGGATGGGAGGGGAGATTTAGTTTTATCTCTTCAGAGAAGGAGTTTGACAGATTGTTGGGTTTTCCTCCCACAAGGGAAGAGGGGGTTGTAGAGTTTTTTTATAAGACTCTTTAATGTACCATCATCTTTTGTCGCTTCTAGCCCTAGTTTCTTTTGTTCGCTTGAGCCTAAAATTGACTAAGTATGAAGTTGAATGCAGAAGGTGTCCACACGTCCCTTTGGTGCACTCTGGGGCATGGAGTGGAGAAGGGATGTTCTCAAACTTGCAACCGCATTTTCCACGTGTTCTAATCTTGATAAATTTTACTGTGTAGGTTGAAAATTCAAAACATAGCAGAGACACACAAGGTCTCCACGTGTTACCTGAGTGCAAATTCAAGTAAATAGAAAGAAGGAAGGCCCCCAAACAAGCGCAGCCTCTCGTGTGTGTCTCTCGGGCATAGTTTGCAAGAAAAATTCCCTGTAAAGGCCCTCAAACAAGCGCATGACCTTCACGTGGTAGAAAGGGATCATCACTAAATAAGGAGCGCCAAGTTAGATGAATTAAAGGCATTCGAAATATCACCAACAGTGAAGTTGAGATATTGACCCAAAAATGAAAGATCTTGTAAGAAAATTGAATGTTGTTGGTGGAAGGTCTAATTCCAGACATTGAAGTGAGAGCCAAGAAGATCTATAAAGGAATGTTCTGATCTAGGAGAAAAAGGGGGAGGATAAAATTAGAAAGAAAATAGACTAAAGTCAGAAAAGGATATTTAGACTCGGTTATCAGTATTGGATAATAGCCTTAGAAGGCTCTGTTGTATAAGGAAGTTGTAATCTGTGTCATATCGGCCTTATGTATCATTTTCTCTATGAATAAAGAGTTCTTGTTCTGTGCATCTTAGCTTTCAATATTTTGTGTCTTTCATCTTTCATTGCTAGTAGTTTTAGATAAATTTGAAGATCTATCGTGTTATACGCCCTTGGGTTTTCTTTATGTATCTATTATCTGCATATTGTTATGTTTTACACCTTCTCGGCCTCTGATAATCTAAGATACTTCTAAAAATAGTAGATCATGCTAAAACACTCTTTGAACTATTTTAAGTAGTTTCCCAAGATCCATCTCTGTGTCTTTTAGATTTATTTCAGTGCATCACCTTAGTTAATTTTACATTTTATTTCAGTTTCCTCTAACCTTATCTCACACCATAGAGAAGAGCTAACTTCTTTAAAATCTGGAGGTTATCTTAGGTACATGTCCCACTTCCCTAAGGTATCCCATGAATCTAATGGTTCATCCGCAAATATAATCATCAATAGTTTTCATGGCACACTCCTGCTGGGACACGAACATCTACATCTTGATATTTCATTGTTGAAAATCTACCGATTTCAACACGTTTTGGTTTGGTCTTCTCTATTTTACAAGACGAATGCGAACAAGAGTGAGGACAAGGGAGGAAGGTGTGTTTGAATACTTACAGTTATCTCCACCATGAAACAAGAGGTAGATAGATCCAGAGGTCTTCATCTCCTCCAAATTGGACTCTCTCAACACCTTTGCTAGGTAGGCCTTTCTTACAATCAACTAGAACTCTCAAACCTATTTTAATGGCCCACCTCCAAGCTCAACCTCCCTGAGGTATTTTGTTTCATGGAATCAAGGGAGTCCACTCATCCTACCCACCCCCGATAGTGTGGAATCCTATTCAGCTAACGCGCTAAAAGTGCTGCCCAAATTTAGCAGAGAAGACTTCAAAACTCCATAGAGAACCTCCAAGACGTAGTAGAAATATGTGTGGTACATTACATAAGGGAATAAGACGTCACCTTGCAGTTGTTAGTTGCTTCCTTTAAGGGGAAGGCTCTGGATTGGTATCGATCCTTAACTCCTAATTCTATCGACACTTGGGACTAGTTGGGAAATGTGTTGGTGGCAAGGTTCAAAGTGAGAAAGGGGATAGATCCTTGCTTCTACAACATCTTATCAACATCAAGAAGGGTTTGCAAGAGCTGATGACTGATTTTAACACCAGGTTTCACAAAACATGGCAAAGGATTCCTGCTTTAGCGAGGCCACCTGTAGGTATGGCTATTGTTTTTTACTTAAAATCTCTAAATTCGGATATTTCTATAATGATTCAATCATTAGGAGGGGAATCTTTACCACAAGCATATGATATTGCTATCCAAGTCAAGAACAATTTAAGATCTTTGGGAAGATTCCCTCAAATCCCCTTTCCAATGTACCCTGAAATAGCTCCCTTCCGCAAGCATAGGTACCGAGCTCTACTCAATCCCCTACGCATGTATAATTACGCATCTTCTCATCCGGCCCAAGTTCTACTACGGCGTCATCATGCTCTTCTCCCAAAATAGAGGAAGTCAAAAATATCCTCAAAAACTTCTCTAACGAGATAGTAAATCTTAAAAGGAATCGGTCATATACCCAAGGAAACATTATCAAAGCTATCAAGATGGTAGTCATGTTTATCCCTCTCAACATCGAGAATACCCAGACCGCCACCGCACAGCTTGTCTAACAAGCTAGTCTTAGTGCCAACGCCACTCTAGACTATCCCACCTAATAGCGGAAGAGAAATGGTACTAAAACCATTTGGTAGAAGATCCCAACGCATGGTGCTTCCCCTATAATAATTCCCACATGCCAAGAGACTTTCCCCAAGGAAATTTGTAATAAAAGGTATCTGAACAAAGAGCAAGGGAAGGCTATGATGTTAACGCATCAAGACCTTACCAGCCTACGGGAGTCCAAAATGCAGCCTTTGTTGCACATATTCAAGGGATGTCCTTGGAACAGAAGTAGAGATTGCACCAAAACACGCACTTTTTTCTTGTGTAGAGCGAGAGGAGTTCATATTTACAAATGAGGCAGCAAGATGCTTCTAGGCCTATTCAATTTAATTACAATACTCACTTCAAGAAAAGGATGATAGAGACAGATGCTCCTATCCTAAGTATTCGACTAACAAGATACATAAAGAATCTCCAACCATCATAGTCTCACCGCCGATGGTCAGTAAAAGAATCTCTAAGAAATGTCTAGAATCAATATGCCTCCATCCCACGGTTGAAGGAATAAAGCACCAATCATCATCCAAAACATCATCACCCAGACTAATTAACATGGTTCAACAACTCAAGAAAGCATCAGCTAACGCATCCTTGTGGGATCTTCTAGGAATTCTAGAGCAAAAAGAGTTGTTCTAACTTAAATCAAATGATGATCTAACCACCTTTGGGAAAGAGAAGGAATGGGTAAAAGTGATTCGAGCCCCAACAGAGGCAAGTGTTGTTAAATCAAAAGGGAGAAGTAAGTAAACCAAGGCCCAACCCCTTTTTCATGACTCTTATCATAGGTAGGAAATTATTGCATAATTCCATGATTGACTTTGCACAAGCACTACAACATGCCCAAAGAAATTTTGGATGCCTTGGTAATTGAATATGAGCCCTTAAAGAGAGGATTCATGCAACTAGATGGAAAATCAATCTAAACCATAGGGGTTATCAAGGGACTCTTATTGTAGCTCTATTCCTATCCGAACATAACTATTCCATAGGATATAATTGTAATCAAAGTTCCACATGTCTTTGTAATGTGTCTCTCCTATGATTTCACAACTAAAATAGGAGGTTATATGTCTCTTGATTTGTCCCATCTGATTCTGTGGACCAAGTATGGATCTAAGATGAAGGTATTATTAGAACCCTTTGCAAGGAACATATAACGGACCAAATGGTCTCAGGCTTTGAGGCTTCCCACGCTATGATCACCTAGAGAAGAGGAATCATATACGAAGGAGGGTAATCTTCAAAGTGGCAGTCATCTAGCCAACCTTCCCCCATGTGATCCCTTTAGGAACTTCGATTCCACTGGTTTGGGTACTTACATCATCTTTGATGAAGACTCCATGATTCCAAAGGTGGTGAAAGGAAAGGATAAAAGAGAAGGGAATCTTATAAGATATTCCCATATATGGACCCTACATTTCGATGGGGCCAAAAGAAAGAATGACTCAGGATCTGGAGTGTGCTTGTTATCCCCAAGTAGAAAGAAGATAATCCAGTCATTCTCGATTCTAGTTCTCATGTACTAGTAACTAAGTAGAGTACGAGGCCTTAGTACATGGCTTGACCACAATGCAAAAAGAAGGCATCAAACAATTAAGAGTCTTTGGTGACTCATAATTGGTAGTGACACAAGTAAGGAACACTTTCGCCATAAAAATACAAGAATGAGGTCCTATCGACATAGGGTGTGGGATCTCATCGAATATTTTGAAGCCTTTAATATCAAGGTTATCCCCTAAGACCAAAATATAGAGGTGATAGGATGGCCTTAATCGGGTCACAATTCAACCCAATACAAGATTTGATAGCGAATGAAAGTACCATAAAATTGATCATCCGCCCCCTTCTATCCCGATAACATCAATCATTGATAGGTTTTAATAGTGACCAAAAGATTATACACTTCCTCCAACAATCCGACCAGTTTGCAAACCAACTCCAACCCAAGATCAAAGAAGCTTATGGAGATCAGATTATTCAGTTAAAGACAAACAAAATTTTGAGAGGGTTAATAACCCTAGAAATTATTTTTGATTCGAATGATGCTAGTTCATATCAAAGGAATTTTTCAGTGGTAAAGGAGGATTATGTCAAGTCTGGAAGTGACTAAAGAGAGAAAGCTAAAATTCAGGAGATTAGTCACTCAAAGGAAAGGGAAATACTTGTGGCTTTATGCCATAAGTATGATAAAGTGATGGCTTGGATGTATAACGATCCGTATGGCTATGAGTAAGATATTATCCAACACGCCATCAACCTCGAAGAAGGAACTAAGCCCGTGTGCTAGAAATAGAGGCCTGTGAACCCAAAAATAGAGTCCCTCATGGTGGAGGAACCGAGATGGTGGAGGAACTAAGAAAACACCTAGAGGACAAAATAATCTTCCCTATCAAGCATATAATGTGGGTCTCTAACTTGGTTCCAGGTAAGAAATAAAAATGGAAAAATTCGCTTTTGCGTAGATTTCATAGACCTAAATAGATTGTCCTTAAAGGACCACTACCCCTTTCCCTCCATAGAGTAAATATTACAAACAATCACAGGATCAAAAATGTTCTCTCTACTTAGATGGTTTTTCAAAGTTATAACCGAGATATGGCTCACAGATAGGAACCAACATAAGATTACTTTCATGACCAAATGGGTAACTTTGATAAGAAAAATTCCATTTGGACTCACAAATGTTGGAGCTACCTTTCAAAGAGCCATGGACTCTGCATTTAGAGAACTGATCAATAAGGTAATTCTCATATACCTAGATGATCTCACACTATTCACGAATATATCGGAGAGGAGCATTTTAACGCCTTGGAAGTTGTATTCAAGAAATTTCAAGAATTTGGGATCTCTTTGAACCCAAGGAAATGTTTTTGAAGTACCCTAAGGCAAACTCCTAGGACACTTTTTTTAAAGGAAGGAATCTCCATTGATCCAGAAAGAGTTGAGGCCATCCTAGGACTATCCTTGTTAGTTAATAAGAAATCACCCAATCCTTCTTAGGAAAGATCAACTTTGTCAGCAAGTTCATTTCAAAATTTGTTGGGACAATCCACCCGATCACTCTCATGCTCAAAAAGGACCTTAACTTCAAATGGACCACTAGAGGTTGTCATGCCTTTGAGGTGATCAAAGGGCTACTCTGTAGCCGCCTCGCATCGCACAACCCTGACTTCTCAAAAGACTTCATCACGTATGTATACGGAGGTAAGCATACTTGTAGCATTTGTATTGGTGTAAAGGGAGAGTCTCAAGGAGAAGAACATTTGGTCGCCTTCTTTTAAAAAAATCTCCATGACTATGAAACAAGGTATAACTTTGTAGAGAGATAAGCTTATGCTATAGTTAAAGGTATGAAAAAATTCAGGCACCTTATCACTCATAGTAAAATCCAGGTTATGGTGGCTCACTCTAGCATTAAAGAATATATAATAGAGGGTGAGATAACTGATAAAAGATCCAACTAGATCACTAAGATCCTCAAATACGACATTGAGGTAAAACCTACAAAGTTAGTAAGGGAAAGGGTCTATGTCAATATCTAACACAAGACCCCATGCCCCTAATTAACAACGAGCCCGAAGAGATACTCTATATCCAAGAAAAGACTCTGGGTAGCTAGGTCTCAGATAGGATCCACTTCATGCAAACAGGGAAATACCCAAGCCATCTCCCCTTTAAAAAGAGGAGGTACTATAGGAAACAGGGATCCAATTTCACCATGATTGATAATTTCCTTTTAAAAGGAACTTTAATGGAATCCTACTAAGGTTCCTGGAGAATGAAGAAGTTGAAAGAGTCTTACACAAGTTGCACCATGGGAGCTGTTAGTATGAAATCACAAAGACCTCAAATGAGTTCTAAAAATCTACTTTTATAACGCAGGTCATTTGGTGTGATTTGCATAACATTGGATCATTCCCCAAGTTGTAGGACTTGCAAATGGGAATGATCCTCCAAAGAAGGATGGTTCCTCTTCCTAATCCTAGCACTAAGCTACTTCTAAGGAAGGAAATGTGACTATCTACTCTTAATATAACAATTCCAAGGGACCAAGGAGAGAGAGAGATCATGAAAATAAATAAATCCTACACTACAAAGGTGATAGCACCGAGAAAAGGGAACTACCGATCACAAACCCAACTGCCCTGAAATGGAGAGAGGTGAGAAATGGAGGGGATAGACAAATGCATCATAGACCAAGGATAAAGTTCACACGTAACACCATTTCAAACCCCTTAAACACAGCTCCCAAAACATGTAATGGACATCAAAGATATGCACAAGATACCTATGCAATGGTGAGAGGTGAGAAGAGACAATAAAATGAGAAAAGGATGGAAAAATGCATCACAAAAACATATTTTATTGCTCCAAGAGTTCAGACAAGACACCATTAATGGGCGAGAGGTAAGAACATTCCATTACAAAGCTAAGGGAGAAGACTTAAACTCCACATTCGACCCTCGGAGAAGAAAGAGAGAGGGGGCAAGGAAGAAGAATGAACAACCCTTTACAATGAATCTTGCCCCCGTATTTATAGATTTGATTGAGAGAGAAAGAGAGAGGGAAACAGAAAATGGGTTGAAGCTCAACCACCGTTGTTAATGCTTCGATAGAATATGCCCCAAATCCATCTTTACTTCATGATTCCATGATTTAGTGCCTTGAAAGAAGAGGAAATCGTAGAAAAGATTGAATCCAACTCAAGTTATGAGACAAATGGATCCTACATTCAAGTCCCAAAGACATTTTCCTCAATTTTTCTTTACCTAACCTCCTCAAAAATTAAAGTCTTAGACCTCCATAGCGTAGTTGAGGCTGAGATATTTCCAATGGTGTCAGATTTGTAATATTTCAAGCCCCGAGTTGAAAGATATGCCTCTTCGAAGTTTGTATCGGGTCCGTACATGAGGGTGGGAAAATAGCTTGAAAAATGGGTCCCCTTTTGATAATGTGGGACACATGGCAGCTAGATTAGGGAAAAATCAGGTTTCATGGATTCGAATTTATCTTTTCCTTTTTTCTGCAAGAATCACAAAATCAGAGAAAACTCCCGTGGCCCCATTTTGCTCCGCCTTTTGACTCTGTTTGACCATTTGCCCCCGCTGCTTTCATCCTACGACACATAAAGATGCAGCACTTGTTTGAGCTTCTCTTTTTGGATTCACCTTTGGAGGAGCATCATTAGGACACGTGGTTCCCTTTGCTGGCTCTTCCATACTTAGTCGATTCTAGATTCTTTCCTAAATGGTTTTGAGCCCAAAGACTTTGAATCTTCACCGCTTCTTCTCCTTCTTGCTCCTAGCTTCTCTGTGACACTGCTCGGCCTCCATTTCCGAGCCCACCTGTAACCTATTTGATGAATTTAAGGCATGGGTTCACTTGACAGAGCCGTTTCTTCTCTTTCTTCTCGCATAGTGGTCGTTTAAACTTTCGCAGGCCCCGCCATTCCATTGTAGAGTCTCCCTGCAACCTTGTTTGTCATCCTAGAATGTGAGCTCATGGGTCTGAGTCGTTTCCTTCATAATTTCCTTATGTGTAGGAGTTGTCTTGACCAAATTTT
Organism: Taxus wallichiana var. yunnanensis; assembly: GCA_018340775.1. Lineage (NCBI taxonomy): Eukaryota > Viridiplantae > Streptophyta > Pinopsida > Cupressales > Taxaceae > Taxus > Taxus wallichiana. The sequence goes on along the minus strand of CM031240.1, from coordinate 11,118,943 downwards.
CTAGGGGGAAAATTTAGGATAACAGAGCTCGAGAGGCTATTCTTTGCCCAAACCACAACCATAAAAATCCTACAAGCATGATACTTTTGGCTAAGCATGTTCGTTGTGAGAAAGTAGAGACAAACAAAATCAAGGTTTGTCAAGTTTATACGGGTTTTTAGAGGAATGTGGCATTACCTCTCAACCCCATCCTAATTGAGGAACCATTTGCATAATGGGGTTTAGAATTCATTAGAATGGTCAACCCAACTTCTAGCACTGGGAATAAATGGATCCTCACCAAAACCGATTACTTCAATCGATGGGTGGAGGCGTTCCACTTTAAAAAGGCCATCGATAACGTGATCATAGGAATCTATAGGATATCACTACCCATTTTTCGGACCCCCCCACACTATTATATCGATAATTTTAAATCTTGTTTGGGGCCCAAAGTGTCTAACTTCATAGTAAAGCATGGGATCTACCTAAAAACATCCTCCAACTATTACCCACAAGGGAATGGCCTGGCAGAATCCACTAACAAAAACCTGATCAGGCTCATAAAAAGAATGGGAAATGAGCATAAGAGGCTATGGCATGAACATATCAAAATAACCTTATGGGTTGATCGGATCACACCTAAGCAGATCCTGAAAGCCTCGCCATATGAGATAGTTTACAAGAAAAGTATGGTAGTGTTGATTTCCTAGAAATCCTTGCATTACAACTATTGAAACAAGTTGAGATAGAGGAAAATGGGGTGATGCAAGTAAGACTCGCTAAGCTAGTAGAGCTCCAAGAGAAGCAAGAGTCTACTCATGAAGCCATGATCAACCACCAGCAGGTGGTGAAAACTTGGTTCAATCAAAAGACATCGAACCAAGATTCCAAGTTGGTTCTACGGTTTTGAAATGGGATGCAAGGGCCGCTAAGCCTATAAATCATAGAAAGTTCAACCCATTATGGACATGACCCTTCAAAATAAGCACATGCAAGCAACACAATACATTTGAGCTTGAAACCATGGAAGGTGACCCCTTAGCAATTCTGGTAAATGGAATTCACTTATGAGTCTTTTCGTTAAGTAATGTATCATATGTATAGTTTTGTTTCTCCTTGTTCTTTTGCTTCATTTTTTTGTCCCTTTCTAATAAATGTCTTGGACATGTGTCCTCGCAAATCCCCCTTACCTGCTTTTTTAAATTTGGAGGAGTGTACCTTCATGATTTTTCTCGAAATTAATGATTTGATAAATTCCTTGGACACTCGAGAGAAAAGATTTATAATTGATGCAGAATATCTCAAAAAGCGCAGAGTTCACCGCTTAAGTATCATCAATTAAAAGGGGTTCGTTGTGATAAGTGACTCTATATATGTGCAAACCATTACTCTCCAAGTTTAGGTGGCTATTTAAGATATCTAGGAGCATCCAACAAGCTCATTTCAAACACTAGAGTCTTCTAAATTATTTGTCAAGTGCAGAAGTAAAAGGATTAGAGCCTTCTCCTAGTTCGAAAATCATCATGGAAACTTCCACCTTCGCACCACTAGTAAAGTCTTACGTAGGGCAACCTGTACTCCCACGCCCTTCAACCAAAATTGAGGTTCCTTGTGGGGTTCTCGGTGCCGTGACCCTCACGTGGTTTCTCACTTTTTTGATGACGTCTTTGACCCTGTCCTCAACAAGAATTCAAAGGCCCCGAGAGAGGTAAAGCTTATGCATGTTTTTAAAACCTAGGTAATTCTGTATCTTTTGGCTTAAGAATATGGATTACGATGCTCACCCAATACATGGTGCCTCTCATGCACACGTACTTGAAACTCATACAAATGTGCATAGACTGTTTCAACTCGAGTACACCAATACCATTCAGTGGTAAGAACATAACGGTGGTAATTACACCTCAAGATGTCAGGGACATGTTGGCTCTAACCTATGACCCAACGGCTAGTTTCTATGATATGGCCAAACTCCAAAGCATTTGGGCTCAGTGCTAGAACAAAGCTTCATTCCTTAATAGGGAGTTGAGGCAGAAGATTCAGGTGGTTTGGGAACCACGGGATTCCCATCCCGAAGTTACTTATGGTAGATTCTCAGGATGCCTGCTCCATGCTGATGTTCATTTTTAGGCAAGATTCAGATAGGAACATCCAGGATTGGTAAATGGTGGCCTTGTTCAGAATGAGGTCTATAAATAAGGAGCAGAATACCACTTCAACTTCATCGAATTCATCACGGAATATATTTTTGAGTAAATGGATAGGTTCCTGGTAAACTCCACCTTCAGGTATTCCTCATATATGTTCCACCTTATTATGTATCAGAATGCCTAGTACTTTAGTCAGTTTATGACTCTGACTCTATGGGATGCAGAGGTTGATCCTCAAAAATCATTCTAGTATCTATTGGACTCATATAGTATCTTGTTCACAAATATATGTGAATTCTTTAATTCTTTTTGGATCCTCCTACTCAAAATTAACCCTAAAGGGTCGAAAAAGAATGAATGACTCTGTGAAATCCATCCTCGTAGACCCCCTGTACCCTTGTGATTATTTCTTCACAAGAAGACATTCCATGATTCAAACCGCACGGTTTCAAAGATGAATATTTTATGCTCTCGAGGGTCCTCACGACACGGGTGGTGGGTCTCAAGATAGCGAGGTAGTTATTCCTCATGGACATTGAGTTCAGCTCCACCCAAAAAAGAAGGCACTTTATGATCTCCCCTTGAGCAAGGGAGGAATCATTATAATTAAGAGGAAGGAAGAGCATAGCCTCACACAAAAGTTAGCCTCCTATGGGTTTTCCTTAATTCAAGACTCATGGAGATATGACCCAAATGGGATGATGGATGCGACTCTAGTTTAGAAAAAGGTTCCGAGACTCATGTAAGCACGAGTCGAGGGAATTTTTTTGAGGCAAGGTGGTCCCCTCGTGCGAGTCATCGACATATTTATCAAGCTCAGTGACATACCAATTCCAGACTGGGAGTCATTCCACCCAGTTAAGCACATGTATGACCCCGCCCTAACCATGACAAAAGGACTCGATCAGCCTTACACTAAAAATATTGGAGCGCAGAGAAAATCAAGTCCTATTGGAAATATAGGCGGGGAGATCAGCCATATCACCCGAATTTTTAGGTCATCTCCAATGATGAGAAATGGGAGGAATTTTGGGATGCTTTGATCATGTGTCCGACACTGAGAAAATGAGCATATAATGACAATCATATCTTAGCAGACCATAAGATTGACCATAGAATCCTCTAGTCTCCCAAAATAGCAATTTCAAGTCAGGACCCCCACCCTCCACTTCTTAGTAAGGTCCTTCTACTAGGCCACCCACTCAAAGCATTCTACATCAATTCCCTCGGGTGAGAAACCTACTGAGGAACCAACACCGAGCCCCTCGCATAAAAATATGAAGTCACCACGGCTCCTACATCCCCTCCTCTACCTCCTCCAGGGGTTCCATTTAGTATCCTCCTCTACCACCATTTTCCCCTTCGGAAGTGTCCCTTGACAGCCACCCCATCGCAGAATCTCCCTCCACTCGGGGACCCTCTTTTACCTCAACCTCCCTCCACCATCCCAACTTTCTCCCCGTGTGGTAACAGGCCTTCTTCAGCCTTAGTAACTTCAATGCCTCAACCACAAGATATAATTTATTATGGTCTTCCACCCAAGTTCTCATTTTGGTGGGGTTACCCCTTCTTCTTCGAATATTTAAGTCAAGCCAAAACCATTAAGGCCACTCAAGACAAAAGAAGGGAAAAGGCATAAAGAAAGAAATCTCTCATAGGAGCAATGAAGTAGATGTGGTCATTATATGACCATTAGCAGAGCTCCTTGACTATCACGCAACTCATCCCCCAAGTATCCAAACTCAAGAACATATACACGGCTAATGACTACTCTATCAAAGCATTGTTGCGGTTGACCTCTCTCGAGTTTTTGCCTCAAGACAAGATTGAGTTAATGAATGAAACTATAATTGTAGTCATGATAGACTACCTTAAGCTCAAAAACTAGTTGAGAAAGGCACAATCTAGCCTCCGTAGGGCAAAGCCCATTGTGAGCTATAATGTAAGAGGCGTGAGATAGAACATGACTCAAGAAGGAGTTGAAGGAAGCTCCGTCACAAGAATTCCTTATGGATTCTCAAGTGGAAGCTAAGGCGTAGTGGTAAAACTTACCACATCCGAGGCCTGGCCAATTCTCTCTCACAAGAAAAAGGAGCCCTCCAACATGAGGTTGATTTGAGAAAGACAGAGGTGGCGGTGATCCAAGCCAAATTGCACACCGCCGAGGTAGAAAAGGGTAGCCTCCAGATAAGGCTAAAATCATCTAAGGACGCGGTCAAGGAATTTACCCATAAATTGGGACAACCCCAGAAAGGGGGGATTTTCACATTGGTGCAAGAGTTGTATGCCTCTTGTTGTGACCAAATTGCCACTACGACAATCGATTTAGCCCCCACACTTAGATTTATATCTAATGTGGAATAGTTGTGCTCAAATGTGAAAACCATAGCCTCCACTATTAGTAGAACAAGATTATCTACTAAGGTCCCCGAATCATTATTTTTAATTTGGAATGATGCTTTCGACTCCACTCAACAAGGATCGGGACTCACCGATAGGTTGATGATTGCTGCAAAAATCAACGATATTCTGAGATGCAACAAGGCCTCCATCAAATGCCAAAATATCTTAGCTCAGCTCCATCGGAGGATAAAGGAGTAGAAGCGAGCATCAACGAACTAGTCTAGTTAGGATTCCCTTCCCCTTTCCTCGATGACTCTATAGTCCTATTAAAGGACCAAATCCAACACTCTCCCGATTCTCCAAACGCCAAGACAAGACTCTGTCTTTCAATATTTAAAGGAGAGCTCCAATGTCACCGAGGTGGAAGTTATCTTAAACCCCATCATGCATTTGGATTTCCGCTCACATGCGATTGTATGAGTTTCCAAAACTTTTCCCATAAGGAGATAATCAAGTTGGATCAAGCCTTCTAGGCCTTGTAGAGAAGGACCTATCCTACAGAGGTGGAATGGATCGGATATCGACTACTTTGCAGAACTTTGAGTGGCATTTTGTGAGCCACATTTTGATTTTTGAGGCTAAGAAGATTTTCGAGATCCTTCCATGACCTGCACAGTAATCCCTTGGTGAGTCGCCATAACTATAGAGTTCTTTTTGTATAAGACTCTTTAATGGCCACCGTATTTTTCGCTCCAACCCTAGTTTATTTTGTTCTCTTGAGCCTAAAATTGACTAAGTATGAAGCTAAATGTGGAAGGTGTCCATGCGTCCCTTTGGTGCACTCGGGGCATGGAGCGGAGAAGGGATGTTCTCAAACTTACACCACATCGTCCACATGTCCCAGGCTCGATAAAGTTACCCTGGTGGGTTGAAAATTTGAAAACATAGCGAGAGACACACAAGGTTTCCACATGTCGCACAACCTCCACGTGGTAGTAAAGGGATCATCACCGACTAAGCAAAAGCGTCAATTGGATGAATTAAAGGCAATCAGAAATATCACCAATGTAGTTGAGATATTGACCCAAAAATGAAAGATCTTGTAAGAAAATTGAATGTTGTCGTGGAAGGTCTGATTCCAGACATTAAAGCAAGATCCAAGAAGATCTATAAAATAATGTTCGATCCGGGGCCAACAGGGGGGAGGATAAAATTAGAAAGAAAACAAACTAAAACCGTGAAAATGATTTTTAGACTCAGTTATTGTATTGGCTAGCCTTAGAAGACTCTGTTGTAGAAGGAAGTTGTAATCTGTGCCATATCAGCCTTATGTATTATTTTCTCTATGAATAAAGAGTTCTTGTTTTGTGCATCTTAGCTTTCAATATTCTATGTCTTTCATCTTTCATTTTGGTAGTTTTTAGATAATTTCGAAGATCTATCGTGTTATACACCCTTGGGTTTTCTTTATATATCTATTATCTGCATATTGTTATGTTTTACACCTTCTCGACCTCTGATAATCTAAGATACTTCTGAAAATAGTAGATCATGTTAAAACACTCTTCAAACTATTCTAAGTAGTTTCCCAGATCCATCTCTATGTATTTATAGGATTTGTTTTTGCACATCACCTTAGATAGTTTTTCATTTTATTTCAATTTCCTCTAACCTTATCTCACACCATATAGAAGAGCCAACTTCTTTCAAATCTGGAGGTTATCTTAAGGTGCATGTCCCACTTCCCTAAGGTATCTATGGAATCGACGGTTCATCCACAAATATAATCGTGAACATGAGCTATGACCAAAGATTGTAATGGGGAATAATAGAATTCGCATTAAAAGAAATGGAAAAAGTTCATGAATTCCCATTGGTTGATCAATCCATGAAATTCCGCCCCCAGAATGACAAAAAAGTTGAATAGAACTGAATTCATTGAGGAATTTGGAGATGTGATTGTATTATTAAACCAAGTAATGGGTATTGAATCTACTTCCTTTTTCCATGAATGGATATATTAGTTCATTCAGGTCATACTTACAAACAAAAACCTCTCCCATGGGTTGAGATAATAAGTGACTATATTCATGAACAAATGATGGGAGTTACCCAAATTGTGAGAGGAGAAAATCTTGGCATGGCAAAAAATTTCATGTCTTCTTACTTGATTTATAATATTGTTTTTCATAGAAATTTTCCAAAGTTATTGATAGATGGTGAGCTTGGCAGCTGCATGGTTTTCAATGTGTTCTTTCAACTAAGGCTAGAAAATTGTGAAATGCATTACATAAATGTTGTGAACCATTTCTTTGCACCCACAATTTGTTTATACCACCTTGAATGGGAGACTGAAAGATTTTCCCTTGATGCTAAGAGAGTTATTACTCAATATGGGTGTTATTTTATACAATTCAAGACCTTTTCATATATCAGGGTTAGTGGTTATAATGGGAAACCTTACTTGCTCCCTAGGTGTGTAAGTGATAAATGGGAATTGACAGAATTTGTCAGGAAATTGCTATCAGTACACCAATTCATTTCCCAAAAGCATCTAACATCCCCTATCAAGTTCCCCATGATCATTGGGAATTACACTTGCCCAAACATCTAGAAATAAAACATTATGATATAAAGCATATGTTACACAAGTGTTGCACCTACTCAAGTAGAGCATAAACCTCATTATGAGGATTTTATGGATGAATTGTGTAGATGAAAGAGAAGTCGACAAAGAGAACATTCAAGAATGAAATTGTCCCAGATGATTGATTTTGGGGTTATCCAAGATCTTGAAGAGTTAGAAGATGATGGGAATGTGATTAGTGAAGAATACATCTAGAAATGATATTGCTTCTCAGCCTTTGCCACTAGTTAATTGGGACATTGATGAGAAGAAATATAATCAAGAAAAGACTGCAAATATCATATGACTTTCTTTAAGGTGGTTATTCTCAAAAGGAGTGGATGTAAGTTACCAAAATACCCCAGTGTTAAGAGAATATAGAAATAACAAGCTTATTGAGGATGTCCTTCCTCCACATCGGAAGGTTTATGCCACTAGGGATATCTCATGGAGGTAGAAGCTTAAAGTTCCTTCCAGGAGATTGGATTCCATGCCAATAATGGGTGATGTAAGTGCCCAAGGTAGTAAAATTGAAATTCCCTCCCTCAAACAACAAGAAGAACTGGAGAAGTGCCTCATAAAGGTATGATTGAGGGCCTTATTATTCATGTTACCCCCTTATAAGTTGTTCTAGCATCTGTTTTAGGATCCAAAGGAAAGGAGAAAATAATGGAATCCACTCCTAAGAAGCTTAAGGAGGAAAGTTTTCCTGAAACACCTCATGAATTTCAAACACCAAAGACTGAGCTACATGAATCTAGAGGAGGAGGGACAAGTTCATATTCAGAAGAGGAATTAAACTAAGGTGTTTGAATGGGTTGATTTAGAAGAGGAAGAGACTACTAGACAAATAGTAGATCTTGATGTCCCTATCATTTCATCTGTCACCACCCAATCTCCTGTAACTATGCTTATTCAGCAACCTGCACCTGTAATGACAACCCTTGTTGTTCCAACAACTCTAGTTGCTTCACCCATTAAGGAACAACCCATTGTGAATGTTCTTGTGCCTGATGTCTTAACTCTTCCACAACAGCATACTAAGATTTCCTTAGAGAAGACTCCAAGTAGTGGGGTGGAAGGAGAGGAGAAGATTATTGAACATGAAGCATAGCCTCACCTAAGAGAATTACAGCGTATAACACAAGGAGAAACTTCATGTGTCATAGTTACAGCAACACCTTAGGACACTAAATCAATTGCGAAGTTCCTAAAGTCAACATTCCTTCAAGTAAATTCATTCCTCAGAACTTTTGAGATGGTCCTTACTCCTAGTAGGGAAGTAGGTGAGGAATTAGTACAAGCAGAAAGGGAGGTGGGTAACCAACAACTCTTGACAGTTGAAGAAATAGGAGACCAATTTGAGCCTATGGATGGAATTGAAGATCAAGGTGGGCTTGTAGAACTAGGCACTCAAGAGGAACCAATGTATGCAGCTCCAAAAGGTATGTATACACCTTCTTCATCTTCCAAAGCCCTTGCAGTCATCCCTGTAACTCCAGATTTTACAATCACTTGATGAACATGAGTCTCCCATAAGGGAATGGATAGATAGTGCTCTCCTAAATAAGAAAAATATGGAGATACAGTTGATGATGATGATTTACAAATCCTAGCTCTCCTCAATCCAACAAGGCCACCCAAAAAGGAAAAGGTTATTTCTAGGATGGATCTAAATAGAAAAGGAGAACGATTCATAGATGTTGTAACTCCCAAAGTTGATGTGCCTTAAGGAGAATCATCCTGTCTGATTTTCAGGTCTCCAAGATCTCACTAGGTAAGCCTTCTACTAAAGAAATGAAACATGATTTTTCTATGGCAGTAGGAGTGTTCCAAAAGATCGATGAGTTCAAAGAAACCAAGAAGGATTTAAAGGCTAAAAATGAAGCATTGTCTAACTTGGTCGAAAATTGACTAGAACTCATAAAGGAGGACAGTTGAAATTCCTAAGATCACCAACAATGATATCAGGTGGGTAAGTGACTTGGGAGAAAGAGGAGATGTTATTATCTAATGGGAAAATAGTTTGATTACCAAAGGTGAGGAAATAATCAAGGAATCTATGAAACGTTATTCCCATATTTTTGAAAATGTTGAGGCAACCAGGCATTAACAGATAAATGTGAAGTTGAGAAATTAATGTGGACTAATATGCTGCCAAAAATGGAAGCTATCAAAGATTTAAGTGATGACTTGGTTGTTAAGGAAGGGATTGTATCTCTTGAATCTATAGGAAATCAATAGGAATACTATGAAGCTGCAAAAAGTAAGAGTAGAGACTTTGAAAAAATCTATTGAAATCCTTGATGGGTTAAGAGACAAAACAATGGATTATATTGGCATCCTTCATTCCCTGATAGACAAACTAATCAGGACAAACAAGTGGAGAAAAGATCAAAATGGAAATTACAGAGAATTTGATTACTCTTTTCAGGAATCATGCTTTAGGTAAACCTAGGGAGCCAAGGGTTTTCAATATATCAACCATGTAGAAATGGGCACAAATTGAATCGATAATTGATAAATTTCAAGAAGGATAAAGAAAGAAAGGTTTTTTTCCACAACTTAATGACATGTATGAAGCATGAGATCATTTTCCACTATCACTCAAGGCCTGATGAGGAAATTGTCACATAAATGATTGAAAGGTTTGATGCTTATAAGAATAGAGTAGGGGATAGCTCAGTGAGTCATCCCATTGGAAAGGACCTTGAAAAGTAAAGAAGAAGAAAGAAGATAGAGCAAAACAAGCTAACCTTCAATAAACATTTTGAATCAAAGATTTCTTCAAAACATAATGTAGTTTGCTAAAAGACAAAAAGTTTGTTAGAAATAGAAAAATATCTTTTTCATTTCTCCCATGTGTCACCATATGGTTCCTTCTTCACCCATCCTAATCAAGAAAATAGGGATATTTTCAGTTAAAAGATATTGTTGGTGTGTGTGACTGTCAGGTCATCATCCACATCACTTAGATGAGTCATCTCACCTTGTGAGGGTCATAGGTCTTAGGAAGTCAAATGACAAGTGTCTGATTTTGTCATAGAATCGACATTGTCATTTGCATAAATGTGTCATAGGAGTTACATTCCTTATTTGGAATTGTAACTCCTCTTCTAGTGGTGTCATATGTGTCATTCAACGTCATATGCGTCAATGGCATCATTGAGGTTCTTTCCATATTTAGGCATGGGGGTTACACAACACCCCTATTTTTACTTCCTATTTTTTGATCTATGAGTATGAGCAAGACCCATTCTTCTTAATTTCAATCTTCTTTCCATTGTTTCTAATCTTGCGTATTGTGTTGCCTTGACATTACCATCGAGTACAACTTTGTTGTGGTGCATCAATTTTTGACATCGGTTCTCGCGAATCCATCTTTCATGGTATCGAGCTACATGAATTACTGTCACACCACAAGCTCAAACTAATGGTGGAGAGGGATCTCATCGTGTTAAACAAATACTACGCCAACACCCTCCCACACGATGGAGCCGGGTATACACCCAATCAGGCCCAACAACATATTAAGAGGAAGTGACACCGGAAATTTCGGGAGGTCACCCATCCCAAAGACTACTCTGGGGCTGGCATGCTTAACTACTTGGTATCAGAGCTACATGACTTATCGTCACACCAAAAGCTCGAACTAATGGTGGAGAGGGATCTCATCGTGTTAAACAGCTATTATGCCAATACCCTCCCGCACGATGGAGCCAAGTATATGAGCAACAGTTTGAGGATTTCTGCGCTTCTAAGGGGATTGCTTTGCAGGCAATACGATTGCATGACCCTTCCCAAAATGGAGTTGTAGAAAGAAAGAACCGAACTTTAAAGGAGATGGCTACTTGTATGGTTCACTCAAAATCTCTTCCTCCACAGTATTGGGCTGAAGCAGTGAATTGTGCTTGTTATATTCAGAACCATGTTCCACACAAGGCAGTAAGAGGGATGACACCCTTTGAAGCCTGGTTTGGACACAAGCCTGATGTCGAGCACTTTCGAGTCTTCGGATCCAAGGCTATGGCTCAGATTCCCAAAAAGAAACGCAAGGCATTAGATCCACAATCCAAACCTTGTATCTTTGTCGGGTATCCTAATGGCGTGAAGGGATATTGATTGTTGAACCCTACCACCCATGAGCTTTATATTGAGAGGAGTGTGAAGTTTGATGAGTCATCCTTGACTTCAACTTCCACTGAGGTCCTTTGCCCACTGATTCAGATTCTGACTCTTTAGATGATGATGTTGTTGAGCGAGTTCCACCTCTCCCTACTCCTCCCGATCCTCAAACTTCTGAGTCTTCTGATTCTGATAGTAGTGATGATGAGGACTATGTCCCTTCTCACTCAAGTGAAGAATCTTTTGACTCTGAGCCTGAGCCTTCGGGACCTCTTTGGGCCAGGAAAACTTTATAGAGTGCTGGAGATTTAGTTGGAGATCCTTTGGATGAGAGACGTACTCACTCAGACTTCACTGGACCTCACTCCTTCTTCACCTCTACTTCTGATCCACCATCTTTCCAGGAAGCTTCTGGGATTCCTGAGTGGGATTCTACCATGGATGAGGAGTATTCCTCACTCATAAAGAATGACACTTGGGATCTTACCCTTCTTCCGAAAGGAAGAAAAATCGTTCGGTGTAGGTGGGTATATCAAACAAAGTATGGAGCTAATGGAGAAGTTGAGAAGTATAAAGCACAACTTGTAGCTAAGGGTTTCTCCTGTAGCTGGGGTTGATTACTCAGAAACCTTTGCTCGGTTGTAAATATGACTTCCATTCGACTGACCCTTTCTATCGCTGCCACTAACAGATGGGAAGTCCACTAGATGGACATTAAGAGTTCCTTCCTTCATGGGGACCTAGATGAGGAGATCTATATGGAACAACCTCCGGGTTATGTCCATGATCCATCCCTCATTTGCAAATTAAAGAAGTCTCTCTACGGCCTTAAACAAGCCCCTCGAGATTGGTATGCTAAGATGGACTCCTTTTTACTTGCATCAGGGTTCACTCAGTGTCACTCTAACCCAAATGTGTATATTTTATGACAAGATGACTCCATGCTTATTCTTGTTCTCTATGTTGATGACTTGTTGATCACGGGTAGCTCTTCCTCTATCATTGATTCTGTGAAGATCTCCTTAGCCAACAAGTTCTCCATGTTTGACTTAGGATTGCTTCATTACTTTCTTGGGATCCATATTTCACAATTTGACTCAGGAATTATGATCTCGTAGCCTAAGTACTCTCTTGATTTGCTTGCTTGGTTTCACATGTCCGATTGCAAGTCCTCACCTACTCCTTTTCTTTCTAGGATTAAGCTGGTTTCGATTGCTCTTCCCCCTTGGTTGACGGTACCCTTTATTGACAGTTGGTGGGAAGCTTGATCTACCTTACTCACACTCGGCCAGATCTATCGTATGCCATCGGGATCATGTCCAAATTTATGCAGGAGCCTCATGAGCTGCACTTAAAAGTAGCAAAGTAGATCCTTCACTATGTTCGTGGCACTCACACATATGGTATTCAATACTTAGGAGGGACTGAGATTGACTTGGTTGGATTTACAGACTCAAATTGGGCCGGTGATCTAGATCATCAGAAGTCTACCTCAGGCTACAATTTCACTCTTGGTTCAAGTCCTATCAGTTGGTCCAACAAGAAGTAGCACGCCATTGCCATATCATTGACTGAAGCAGAATACAGAGGAGTAGTTAACGCTACCACATAAGCTGTTTGGTTATAGGGTATTATGACAAAGTTTGGCATCCACTTTTGGCGGCCTACCATTATCTACTGTGACAACATGAGCACTATCTCGATTTGTATAAATCTCATTCAGCATCAGTGACGAAGCACATTGAGATTCATATGCACTTCATACGGGAGCTGATACATGAAAACATCATCGACATACAGTATGTTCAGACAACTGATCAGGTTGCAGACATTTTCACCAAGCCCTTCACTGAGGTGAAGTTTCTTCACTGCAGCCTCTCTTTTTGGGGTGAGGTCTCACATGCACCACCCATCTTCTTCAAGCTATATAGTCCTCCTTCTTCTCCTCTTCTTCTTTCCAGAAAGATGTTGTTTGTACATGGGCACCTTATCAGGCCTTTAGTTGCTGGGGCCCATTGACACATCTTTCTTAGTTATCTAGGGGAGTCTTCTTTTTCTGTTCTGGCTTACCTTGACCTCTTCCTCGCCTCGCCGATGAAGGGGGTGTTGTGTGTGTGACCTGTCCAGGTCATCGTCCACATCACCTAGGTGAGTCATCTCACCTGCGAGAGTCATAGGTCTTAGGAAGTCAAATGACAAGTGTAATAATTTGTCATAGAATCGACATTGTCATTTGCGTCATCATCGTGATCATAGGAGTTACATTCCTTATTTGGAATTGTAACTCCTCTTCTAGTGGTGTCATATGCGCTACCAACGTCATATGCATCGGTGGCGTCCTTGAGGTTCTTTCCATGTTTAGGCATTGGGGTTACACAAAGACCCCTATTTGTACTTCCTATTTTTCGATCTATGAGTATGAGCAGACCCATTCTTCTTACTTTGCAATCTTCTTTCCATTGTTTGAATCTTCCATATTGCATTGGCTTAACGTTACCATCGAGTGCAAATTTGTTGTGGTGCATCACTTTTGACATCGGTTCTCACGAATCCCTCTTTCGAGATACTTCCTTTGAGAATATGATGCAACCTAGAATTTACTATGAATAGCCCAAGTGAATCGGCACATCACTCGGCCTAAAGCCGAGCACTCACCCGAAGTGCGCAAAGGCACCAGGTCCCTCTTTAGAGTTTCTTGTACATAATGTTAACATGATGGTGCATATAGATATCTAGATTCATTATCAATAGTAAACAACACACACGGTCATAAACCAAATCTAGTTCCTAGAATAGATATAGAATGAAATAAATAATGACTATAACAAGATTTACCATGTAAGAACCAGATTCAGTCATGTTCAACACCATTATCCATCCAATATTAACCATTGTATTAAGTACTATAAAACACAAAATCTTCTTACATTACATAAGTATCTTCATGAGTCATGTGCATAAAACCAGTAGCATAACTCTACCATAGTTTTTATACACTAACCCATGCAAATCAATACATATATATAGGGGTGGGGACTTTCCTTCACCACCCATGCACTTCTCAAAATAGGTCACATGCTAATAATAGCCATGTGCCTTTACAATAAGATGCACAACATGCAAGTGCTCTAACAATAGACTTCTTATAGTTAACTCTGAGTAGAAATCATATTATTAGCCTAAACTATGCATGGCGCTCAGCTATCACTTGTTCCCAAAATACCATTGCATGGACCGCAAGTCTTCATGTCTTTATTTTCTCAACATGCTAACTCCAAAATATCCCTTATCCAAAAATGGCTAAGTCCTGATCTTGGGCACTCCAATCCTATCATAGCGTCGCTCACTCTTCCAAAGGTCCTACATTCGCATGCCCAACACTTAGGCCATTTTTGTCCACTCAACATCACCCCACACTAGAGTACATTTCCATCCCGACAATGGGTAATCACCTTGTCGTTACAAATAATATGTAGTCCAATTTTACACACATGGAAAAATTGGACAACAAGGTCCTATTATTGGCTTCAATAGACCCACTTCCGATGGTCATCAAGATAAAATGAATAAATTAATTAATTAATTATGTTGAGAACCAAGTTGAACTCACTAGGTAGAGATATCAGGTCAATCGATTCAAGTCTTCAGAGCTCGGTTTATAAAGTAGTCTTGACCGAAGGTAGGTTGGTGCATCATGCTAAGTGTCCTCCAGGAATAGCTCTGGGTCGAGCTAAGAACGATCTCAGCAAATCTTGGCCATGTTGGTGAATTAACAATGAATGAGCTTGAGTGAGTCGGTCAGATGGGATCTCAATTAGGATCTCGGTGAGAGGTCATGAAATTTGCATAGAGGTCCGCTGACAGATGATGTCGAGTCAACTTTGAGCTAAACTTGATTTGTGTGAATGCATCACTTAAGGGGAATAGCCCAAAAAGATAATGGCTCTATATCCATCTCGAAATCCATGTTAAATCGGTCGATGGTGTTATTGCAGTCAAAGGTGATCCTAGTAGGGAACCAAGTTGAGTACGAGATTGTGTGGCTCAACTCGTAAGGACATACACCTTCCGTAGGAAGATTTGAACGTAATCGAGATGAAAACTCGTGTGGGAGATGAAAAGCAAACTCAATCATGATTTTGGAAAAATCATCGAGCCACATGAAGAGGAGAGTGGATGGCTCAAGCTTGAAGTTGGCATGTGATGAATCTAGAATGATCTTTGAGAGTTAACTTGTTTGACCAAGCTAAGCTCAGACTAATTCACCGATTCATTTGGGAATAAATGGTCGGTTTGATAGTAATTAAGCTTAGTGAGTCGATGGAGATCTCGTGCATGGGACCGAGTCAAGTATAGGATATTGACATGACGAAGAGATTGAAGCTTAACTCGGTTTGCATGAATGTATTGAACAAGGTTTCTACAGTTGGCTCACAAAGGGACTCACTCAATGTTGGAACATTGAGTCAAGATCGTCAAGGTAATATATAGCTCACTGCGGTGGATTTTTTTATCAAGCTCGTGAGTTTGGAAAATATTTGTATCATTCGGTAAAAGCACATGGCAAGTACATTTTGAAGTGAAAGTTGAGTGGCTCGCCAAAACAATGAGTTATGTCGGTAGATAGAATAAAGCATCGTGCCAAGATGGGGTGAGTCACTTGGTGCCAAGAAGAGTCGAGTTAAAAGCTCACTCGATTGATCATGAAGGAAGGGGAGCTTGTAAGTCAAGCTAATGGAGCATGGCTCAAGGTGAGAAAATTTATGGAACCCGAGTTGGGGAGTTTCAAAGGATCGCAGTACCATCGGGGAATTGATGTCAAATTTCCAAGGATGGGGATATTTTGAAGGTTTGCGGCCATGGTGAAAATAATGAGATGGCAAGTCGACATAGGAGTTCTGCACATGGGATAAATTCATCCCAATTTCCATGGTGGAAACTTTGTAATGGCAAGCCATCATAAGGCTTCCGTGCAGAGAAGAAGTCTAAGTTGGTTTCCGATTCACTAGGTGAGTCGTTAGGGAGGCTACGGTGAGATGGAGAGTTAGTCTTTGAGTTATTAGTATGGAAAGTGGAGCTATTCTCGAAGCAAGCTAATTAATTATTCAAGATAGGGCTCTACGTGCATGAAATTGCATCATCAAGTCAACAAGATAATGGTTGTAGAGGTTTTCGAAAGAACAAGGTGAGCCTGTGAGATGATTCTACTAAGTGGGGCGAAGTTCATGTGGAGTGACATGAAAGGGTGAAGTTGAGGTCTAAGTTGGCATTAATCAGTAGATGAATGGAAATCAAAGGAAATGAAGAAGGAATGACCAAGCCAAAAATGGCTCACATAGATCTCATCGTTCATGGAGTTCGGCGTCGGAGGGAGCTCAAGAGTCATGCAAATGAGCTACGCTAAGAGAAGTCGATTAACTCGGTGAATTGAAGGTACTTTTGAGGTTGAGGATTCGTTCTAGCTCAAACATGAGATTAACGAATGGTGGGTGGACAATCCCAATCAAGAGGAGCTCATTTAAATGGCTCACCAAAACAAGCTCGCAAGTAAGTTGAGACAATGAAGTAAAGCCGTGGAAGCAAGTTAGGAAAGCTCGGGGGACGAGTTGCTCGATGGTGATTTTGTGTGTAGAGCTCATTAACGGACTCACTTTCAAAGTTGACACATGTTGAGTTCAAGGATGGTCGACAATACACAGTCACGCTCATAGAACTCGACAAGAGAAGAGGGAGCTCGGAGATTGGTTGCAGCAAGCTCATGCCGAGCTCGGCCAATGTGGAGGTTGAGGTTGATTGGAAGAGTCGATCACTAAGGAGTCATGGGCTAAGCCAAGGCCAAGTTGAGCATGAGTGCATTGAGTTCCGGGATGGCAAGCTGTGATGGGCCCGAGTTGGAGCAAAGGACTCGACATCAAGTTTAGGGGCTCGTGAATGTAATCATTTGATCAACAAAGTGTAAGAAGAAGACCAACATACTAACAGGATGGTGACCAAGCTTATGAATGACAATGAGCCCGTATAGAGGTGAAAACAGAGATAGCCCTTGGCCAAGCCAATCTGAGATTGGTGAGACAGAGTTAAGAACTTGAGGTAACTTGGTGGAAAGTTCAAAAGGTACAACAAACCGATGGAAGTTTAGTCGGGTAACTTGATGTGATGGACAAGGAAATCTTGTCCAAGTAGGTGGTCGTTACATGAGTTGGCCGAGTCATAAAGAAATGTGAAGCTCGGCGATCATTCAATATGCTTGAGAGCCCGCCAATGCATAAGGAGTAACTCGGCTTCAAGGTAAAGACTAAGTTAAATAAGAGGAGCTCGATGCGGAATGGGAGCTCGGTTGCATTAAAGGATGGAGGAGCTCGAGCCCAACTTAGTGAGTTGGCTTGGTGAGCCAACCACCGAGTTGGGTTATTTTTACTTATTCACATGGACCCCCTTTCAATGCAAACCAGTTTTCAAGGGGGCCACCATAATTTTATTAAATTAATATTTTTATTTAAATATTTTAATAATAATATTTATTATTATTATTAAAATATTTTATTTAAATATTCCTTTAATTAATTAAGAAGATTAAGTCAACGAGCCATTAATGACACATGATGGAAGCTTCTCAAGTGGTTCAACCAACTTTGTAGTAAATGAACCATCATGTACCTTCAATTTAGGAAGGAATTTATTACTTCTCCTCTCTTTTCTCACACTATTCTTCTATAAATGTAAGTTGGAAGTTCATTCCAATGGGTTGGACAAGTTAGACATCTGAGACAAGTGCATATTTTTCAAAGAATCCTCCTTCTTCTGCAAGTTGTTCTTGTATGTTGAGGGAACTTTCAAGCCTCCTTTCAAGACTGTAATGGCAACCATTTTCTTTTCGAATGAAATGATGCATTGTGCACATTTTGAAGTAATAAAAGTGTGTGTTTTGTGACTAATCTTGGTCCTTTCATCCTTCTATACTTCTTTGTGCCTTTCTTATGTTGCAGGTACATTGTGCAAGTTCAAGTTTCTATTGTAGGTTCTTGGGATTTTGTGCTTATCAAGTGGTGGAGTATTGCATGTTGTTGAGTTGTGGTGCTTTTTCACCCTTCTCAAGTTCATCCTTCTTCACTGGAAGACTAATAGATTTTGTTGTCTAATTGATTTTAAAAAAGGGAACGCATGTTTCCTAGTATGTGGTATTCTGTTACCCTCTCTAAGTTGCAGTCGGTGAAGTTGACTTGTGGTGCACAAAACCTTCTTCAAATTAACCCTTCCTGAGTCTAGAAACACCCTTTATTTGGTGCATCACCATCCCTAGTATATTTTCATTTCTTGCAAATCTCTTTCCCTAAAACCCATGAAAATGTTAGCATAGGTCTAGATAACCATTTTATTGCACTAGGAGTAGTACAAAACTTAGTTTAGGAAGATGAAACCGGCCTTCTCCAGGTTCACTTTGATCCCAAGTCCCATAGCTTGAGATTTTATCCCATGTTTCCCAATCACACCAAACGTCCTATTCACATTTTGGCCATTCGGAGGGTGCAGTGATTTGGCGATAATGTAGTGATTTGGCGATAACAAAATATAGGATAAATGAAAGAAAGAATCAAGGAATAAAGAATATGGTGAGCCATTTTATTGTGTACCCTTCTCATCTTCTGGCAAAATGAATTCTAGATATTCACTTTGTATTTCTCCCTCAAACTCATACCAATCCTTAAGCGTTGCATTGGTCTTATCAAGGATGTCCACAACGATGTCATCTAACTCATCCATAGTCATGCTTCCGCCTTCACTTTTCAAAATTCTAAGGATGTTGGCCATACCTGAGACCATCCCTTCCATGACATCCACCTTCGTGGAAATGAGCTTCGATGCCCTTGATCCGATCCATATGTTGTTTCCTCATAGCATCCAATGTGTCATGCTTTGTTTCTACAAAGGTAACTCATTCTGTGCACCCGAGTGTTTCATCCTTTTCCACCTATAGAACTTCATTCTCCTCTGCCTTTTTCCTTTCCTAAATTAAGTTATCAAGCATTGTACACATGGCCAATATTGTATCCACCTTCTTCATTTCATCTTTTAAGGCTTGTAAAATTGCCTCATAGCTAGATATCTTTCTTGCAATAGAAGCCTTGACCCTTGATGCTTCTTCCAAAACATCTTTTTCTTAGGGAGGCACACTTGGTCCTTCCTCCAGAAGTAGGTGAACTATTGTGCGTAGATAGTGTAACTCATACTTGAATTCGAGGTACCTTCTCCTGAAAATCAGTCTCTTCTGTAAAATCTCATCTACGATCTACTCGCCATCTTTTTAACATTCGGGCCTCAACTACTGCATTATCTCACTCCTAAGTGAGGTGCTTGATCTCTTTGTCTTTTTCCTCCTTATCCTCTAATAGCGCCCGTATTTTTTCCACCTTATCAATATTTTCGCGCTACTTCTATTGACACTTTGACCAATGTGTTACCCACCTATTCATCTGAAAATTGTGTTGGCTTAATAGTCACATGGCGTGTGTAAGGTGCCTTCCTCATCTTCTTTGAACTGCACACCTCCTCGCAAACATAAAAATTAGGCTCATCTATGTGATTCTCGCATACCCGTAAGAGTTGTTTGGGAGTGCGTGTGTTGGCTATTTCTAGTTCCATCCAATCCCGGCCATATAACTGTTTGTTTGGCAGATTACTCTAGAAGTGGGCACGAATAATTTTTGAAAGGGTCATCCATATAACCTAAGTTTTGAGTACTTGTTGCTTCTTCCTCATCATGCCCACATGTATGCTCACCAACGTCCTCATGAGTAGATGTACCCTCATCTTGCGGTATTGCCACGCTTTGTATCTCATTAGGAAAATAGATATTATTATTATTAGTGTGAGCATTAGTGAGTGTTTATTAGTTGTCTACTAAAAAAACCAGAGTGATTTGTGGGATTGTGTGTGAGTTGTCTCAGATAAGCTTTGACTCCTAGATTATAGGATCAAGCATTTGTATCTGAAGCTATCTCTAGATGAATACACTATCCCAGATGGAATAGAAGAAATATTTTTAATATTATTTCCAGTGTTATTTGATTAAATCTATGTGTTCATTTTGTATGCAATTTGAACCAAAATAATATTTGGTATCAGAGCAGGAATGGTAGCTCTATGTGATTTTTATATTGCCTTTCTTTATGATTTTCATCTACCTTTTTGCAATCGCTTAAATATTTTAGAATTTCTCTAAAGAACATGTCGTAATTTCTATATTACGATCTGGGTTTCTCTAATTTTTAATGGGTTTGTAGAGTTATTTTTGAGAAAAATACTATCCAAATTTCAGTGGAACCCACATCCTAGATGTGGAGAAATGTGGAAAATACAACAGGTATTTTATGTTGATTTTTCTCCTTACGGCGTGCTGTAACATTCAAATCTGCAAATTTATCAGCTTAAACACAGATCCTTACAAAATAAAAAGGTCATATTTTTCATTGATACTGAGCAATATTCTATTATTGTTGACCCATGTGATCTATCTATAGTCGTGTAGATCTTAAGGCACATTGCTTCATCGTATATTGTTGTTCTATTCACAGTCGGAGTTTGCAGATCAAAAGAGACACATCTGGTAAAGGAGGCGTGAATGTAAAAGGATATATTATTTCTCCTTATAGTTTTGCATACAATGATTTTAGTCATTGGCTCGTCCAGCTACATGCATGCGTAGATTGATCAGATATGTGCAACATCTGTACTCATGCACTACGTGACCGTAGTTTCTACCTCATCTAAACATTGATTCACTTGCGTATTGTCCTTGCTAGTTGTTGGGTGTTGGGCATGGAAACACTCCCAAAATATTTCCTGGTGCATAGAATGGATGAGGCCAATGTAGTTGTTGAAGAGTCAGAATATGAAGAAGAACCAACACCAGAAGAACCTGACTACAATTCCGATGACTTTCTATTCTAAATAAAGATCTCGGAGGCTGGAGGCAAAGGGAGGAGGAAAACTACATCTCTTGTTAGTCACCAACAAAGAGATTGCTGCATTGTATTGGTGATATTTATTTTTCAGTTGTGTGTTTCATTCTGCAAATAAAACTTGTTAAAACAAGTACATGATTGTATCACCTGCATTAGTCAGGATGTGATGGGGGTTAAAGAGATACTGGCATATAATGACATGGTTTTTGGTAAACCAGCAAAACCAATTGGTTGTAGGTAAACCATGGACAAACCTTCATTGGTTTTATGGTAACCATGGAAAAACCATTTCTCAGGTTTGTGAATCCTTGGAAAATCACACAGTCATTGTTAGATGCAGTATAGGATGATGCCTTCCCCATGTTCACACTAAGGGGGTGATTGTTAGGAAAAATAGATATTATTATTATTAGTGTGAGCATTAGTGAGTGTTTATTAGTTGTCTACTAAACAACTCAGAGTGATTTGTGGGATTGTGTGTGAGTTGTCTCTGATAAGCTTTGACTCCTAAATAATAGGATCAAGCATTTGTATAAGAAGCTATCTCTAGATGAATACAATATCCTAGATGGAATAGAAGAAATATTTTTAATATTATTTCCATTGTTATTTGATTAAATCTGTGTGTTCATTTTGTATGCAATTTGAACCAAAATAATAGTATCCTATTATATAGTGCCTCCAAAATCCTGATTCACTTCCCCTTCATCCTCTCCTTCCTTCTCCATGAGGTGTACTATGACTTCTGTGTCTCCACCAATGCTGCTCTCTCCTTCACCAGAGTGTCGTTCATGAATACTTATGCTTGGGTCTATAGTCTCGTAGACTACACGCTCACCAATATCTTCATCTTCTTGCATTTCCACACTGGGGGTGGCCTCTGCTCTATGCCCACCCATACTTGGAGTTTCCTCTTCTTCCTATGCACTTGGCTATGGGGATTCCTCCTCACTATATTTAACAGAATATACTTTCTTATGCTTTCTCCTTCCTTCCCCCTTGTCCTTCACAGGAATCACATATGGTGATCTCCTTACTAGTTGTGAAGTCCCTGCACCAATGTCTCTGGATGTGTGCCTTTTCCGTATAACTCTCCTGGTATGCACAAGTTTGGCAATGTCTTGAGTTCTTCTTTCTCAAGGAAATTTTCTAGTCCTGTAGGCACTGGATCCTCTTGAGTAGGGGGCACATATGTAAAATTCCTTGAAGTCCCTATTGTCTTCCCCTTCTTTGGAGGTCCTGGAACTACCATATCTACACCCTTCACAATTTTTCCATCCTTGAACCTTGGCCTCATATATATATATATATGCATGTTGGTTCAATTTGTCCCATGGCCAAACTCTCCAGCATGATATCCACATTGCTGATTTCATGGTTTCCACATAGGCCTCTTTCCTTGGCCATACATATGTCTTGCATGAGAATGTGAATATTTGTATCCACCTTGTCTACATCAAATTGGAGTTGGCGCGCGTCATGGAATATGTTTATAGAATATTTAAAGTATCTTGTGGTAAATGCAAAGGGAAACTTACACCAGGGGCCCTTCTCTCCAGACTTCATATGGAAGCACCCCAAGCTGAAATGCTAGTAAACCGCAAATTAGCCTCTCCTTCTAACACCTTTGGAAATTCACACAAAATGTGCCATTCTCCCTTGAATGCCCTATGCAAGTCTCCTAAACCACTTGTCTAGGTGCTCCTTGTATGTATTGGAAGTAGTCCCCGTAGAGTGTACTTGGAATATTTCTTTCTTTGGGGACTTATTCTCCAACAAAAACTCCCAGATATTCTCCCTAGGTCGGGTACTCCAATTTCACTAAATACAATCAATAATAGAATTACACCCCAGGTAATCTTCTCACCTTTATCTACTTAGACGCGCACCTCATTCACCAAGATTTTTGTGACATACCCAAAAATGTTGTAGTATGTCTTGTTGACCATTTTTGTGTTATATGCAACCAACACATATTCACCTCATTCCATCACTCAGTGGCACCCACTTGCTCCCGCTAAGTGCACTACAACTCTGGTGGCCATGTCTATAATATTGGTGACCTTGAAGGCTTGTCCCCCTTCTTATACTAATGTAGTGTTGTGGCATCAATTCCCTCGTCATCTGATAGGTCTCCAGTGATCTCTAAGCCTAAGTTGCGCAGCCCTGTCACCTTCCCAATCAACTTGGCAGTGATCCTCATTCTCCTACCCACAAAGTAGAAAAATTCTTCATGGACACGTGACATGAGCCACTGGTACAACTACTTGGGCTTCCCAAAATAGGGCAACTCTAGAATTTGCATGACCCCCACATTTTCAAGTAATTTCTTCACAGAATCATCTAAGACCCTAGTGTCGTCTACCAATCACCGATTTGTCCTCCTGTAAAATTCTGCTATGATGTCCTTTAGGAATTTCTCAGTGCGATGGTTGATCTCTAAAACCCTACACTATGTAATATTTTTTTCCATGACCACCCCTCAATAACTTCTTCTGGATATAACATCTTGACCAGCCACTCCTCTGCTGGGTCATCAACCTCCTTCTCCACAATTGGAGCCCTCGTGGTGCCATCGTTCCTCTCGATCCTATGAGTGCGAATGAAAACCCTAGCTGTCATGCAAACAAAACCTAAGTCACCCTCCCATCACACACATGCTCCACCACTTGAATCCTTCTTCCATACCTAGATGCTCAATAATGTGCTTTGAAATGCAACAAGTTTACTCACTCTGCAGAGTGCTCATCATCTCTAGCTCTTCTTCACCCTTCTCAATTTTCTTCAAACTCACAAGGTAACAAATGTTGTTGCAAACGTCGGCTTTAAACCAAATTTCAAAATACCCTTTCTTAATTTCTCCACCTACCATCGTACACATGTTAATTTCCTTTGAGCGCGTGTCGTGCCTCTTTGTCCCGCGCCCCAATCTCTCGCGCCTCAAACTTTGGCGCTCAATCATAACTTTCTAGCGCACCACTACTTATCTGTCATAGATCTCCTCTACCCGCACTTCCTTACACCAAATTATTTATCCAATGTGACCCAAACATATGTAGTCTCAAATGTTACAACCTCCTTGAGTTATACTAAGCACTCACCACCTTACGCATGGTCTTTAACTTTGAGCAATCCTCTTGAAGTTTTCATCACTTTTCAAAACTTGTTCCCTTTATGGACACTCGTGAGTTTATTTCTTTTCTGTACTAGACTAACCTTCTTTTATCCACCCCACACTAAGGGTATGTGCAGTCCTCTATGCATAAAAACACTTGAGATAGTAATCAACTTCCGGTGCACAAATGCACTTATTACACATAACACTGAACTAAATTGACAAAGCATAGCGATGAGGAAGGAAACACATTAAGGAAACAATACAGTAAGGGAAATATATTCTAAATGGAAATATTGCCTTATTACAAACACCAAGAAGGCTTATTTATAGTAGGGCTTCAACCTACTCCCATTGAAGTAACCAAGTAACCGTGTTCCATCAAGCACCTCTAACTGGGAAAGTACATGATTCAAGTATGTGAATGATAACATACAGTCACAACCCATGCACCTTAAGCTTTCCTGGGTAGCAAAAAAACTTTGAATCATAAAGAAGTACCATCTTCCCAACCTCAAGCTTCTTGTCCATGATGTGCCTGTCATGTCATGCCTTCTACCTTGATTTTCTTGCTTCGACTCCAATGTGTTATAGACACCTCTCATCCAGCCATATCAACTTTTCAATTCTTTCTCCCAATTCTTGTTCATCATGTAGATGTCCTACATGAGCAATACGCATAGAAGGTAACAAGAATTCTATGGGAAGAAGCTGCTTCTACACCATACACCAACTAAAAGGGCGTAGCCTTATTCAACCATTTATAGGTTGTTCTATATGCCCAAAGTATAGCAAAAATGTTATCATCCCAATCTATCCTTCTAACATCACAAATATTTGTCAAAGTCTGGCTCAATATCTTGTTGAAAGCCTTAGCAGTCCCATTTTTCTAAGGGTGATAAGGTGTTTTCTTGTGGTGTGCGACCATAAATTCATCCAATAATATATTGATTGTCACATTCAGAAATGAGTGCCCCTATCACTTGTCAAACTCAAAGGACATCCATACCTAGTAAGAATATTTTCCCATAAGAACCTTGTTGTTGTAGCTATTGTACAATCCTTTGTAGGTGTTGTTTCCTCCCACCTTGTAAGATAATCTGTACAAGTGATGATGGGGTGTGACCGGTTTTGCACGTAGCTAGGGAAATAGGACCCACAAATTCTATTACCCATTTTTCAAAAGGCTTTACACTAATAATAGGCCTCAAAGGAATTTCATCTCTCTGTCCACGTTTTCTAAGGTCTTCGACAATGATCACATGCCTTACAATACTCCTTACAATCCTTGTACAAGGTTTCCCACCATAAACTAGTGAGTATAATCTACGCATGGTGGTGTCACACTGTATAGTGTCCACCTACAATGTTTTCATGAGCCTCCTCCGTGATTTTTATGCACTCATGCTCCAATTCACCTTTGGTGTAATATTTCATCTCAGCCTAGTTTGTATAAGTCACCACTAATCAACATGAAAGGCATGGCACAAATTTCAAGTTGTTTCTTTTCTAAGGCTTTCATTCCTTTTGGCGCTATACATGTGCGTAAAAATATAGCAATATCCTCTAATTCTGAGGGCGTGCGGTTTAACTGTATAACTGTGCATCTAACATTGTATCTTCAATACTTTGTGCATCCTCTCTGATTGAATCCTTGATAAGTGGTTTGGGCCAGAATTGATTTTACATGGCTTTACCACAACTGTAAAGTCAAACTCTTGAAATAATAGAACCCATCAACATATGCGCCCCTATAAAATGGGCTTATTTACCAAGTATTTCAATGCCATGTGATTGGTTTAAAAAAAAGGTGTTCATAACAAGTGTTGTCCGAACTTATGCAACACATAGATCATTGAAAAAGCTTCGCGCTCCGTAGTTATATAATTTTATTCTACATGAGTCAATTTTATACTAGAAAAAAATAAGATGATCTATAATACCTTCTCAAGGTTATGCCGTAATCGCACCAATGGCCATGCCACGAGGCATCCACATGTACATGAAAGGGTAGATTCTAGGAAGAAAAACGTAAAATAGGCGTCGTAGTAAGCATGTCCTTAAGCACTTCAAATGTGCATCGATGCGGTTATCCCCAATAGAACTTCCCTTTACCTTTTAATAACTCCTCCAAGGGCGTGGAAATCTTAGCATATCCTTTGATAAATTTTTTGTAATACCCTATATGGCCCAAGAATCCGTGCTCCTCGCTCTCGACGTGGTGGGTTCCTCCAAGCCTAAAATGACTACAACCTTAGTCGGGTCTACTAAAAACCCTCCTTCCGATGATATTCCCTAGCAGAGTTCCAAAAGGTGTATAAAATATGCACTTCTTAATATTTAAAGAGATTATTAATTGTCGCACCTCTCAAACATTAAGCGCAAATTGTCACAATGATATTTGATAAGCCCATGCAGTCCAATCATCCAAGTAAACCTACAAAAATTGTGAATAAAATCCTGTAATGCTTGAACCACAATGCATGAAAATACTACGAGCACGTCCTATCATCACCAATCCATCACTATGATAATTCTCCACTGGGAACTCCTCATGCTATGATTATTTACTAATGCATAGCTTTTAGTTTGGTGGAAGTAATTTGGAAACACAATAATCAGACATAACACAAGAATACCATAGACTATGATACAAAGGAATGATGAAAATCTAAAATATAAGTGTAAATTATATTATCAACATGAAATTGTTACAATCTCACCCATGAGGTACTTCAAGTGTTACCAACTCCACTTGCCTTCCAACAATAACTATGGGAGAAACTTCACAATTACACCTCTTAATGGCTTCTTTAACACACCTTCTAAATGATGGCTTCCTTCACACACTTACTCATACAATATTTCTCACTACTTCCTTCTATGCTAAATGAGGGGGTGGCCTCTTTATTTATAGAACTTTCAGGCTTATCCACCTTATCTCTAAGATAGGATAAGAAATCTACTCGACGAATTATATTCCATACCTTAACTCTTATCTTTACATGTAAGCTTATCTTTTAAGATAAGATAAACCTTATCATTTCACATGGGTTCCACCTTTTTATACTTTTTATAAATAAAATACACAAAATATTTATGACATCACTCCTTATCCTTATTACCAATATAATATTTCTAATTCCTAATCATGTATACCCTACTTCTATACTTACCCTAACTTTGACATTTTAACATTACCGAACCACTTACGACAAATATTTACTTTTTACCACAACATTCCTATTGGACTTTGAATGTTACCGTATTTATACATTATTGGCGTTAGTGTACGTTTGGCGATCTTTATTATCTTCTATCATATGCCACTACTAATTATACTTAACAACATCCTATTCCTAATACATACATTGATGAAATAGAAATTACGGAGGAAAATTTTAGTTTCGACATCTTCCCCCTTCCTAGCTTCTACTCTGTCCTCGAGTAGACTATTTGGTGCTTGTAAAATATTTAAATTGTCGTGTTTAACCCATTTCGTAATGGGAGTGCCATCAATTCCTCCGGTCGATATGTACCATTTTCATGCACAACTACTACTTTTAGGGCCCCATCCATTTGGTAAGAAATTTTCTCTGCCTTCTTTTTGTATACTGGAATCATATACTAGAACTAAGTCATTCACATGAAATTGAGACCAACAGATCTTTTGATCAAAGTATTCATTCTCGCTTCATTTTCTTCTTATAGCTTGTATCCTTAATTATTTCCCTCATTTCCTCTAGAAATGAAGATGTACCATCATTTCCTTTCTTGAATTACTTTCATCCATCCTTTCATTTTTCATAACTCTCACACGGTGGGAATATCAAACTCAATAGGAAGAAGCTGGATCAATGCCATAAGTGTTATGCCCTTAACCTATTGCTTGTATTAGGATATGAGTAGCCGACTTGTGGCTTACCATATCATTTTATTATATCATTTATACTTTCTCATGCTTAATAGGTTGGCCTGGGTGATGGCCATAACATATGAATAGTATATATAGAGGATTGTAGGTAGTAGTTCATTATCATTTGAGCATTTGAGTCTTATTATATGGTTTGGAGGTTGCCCCCTCAAAGTGGCGAAGCTATTACAATTGCATATTGAGATCATTATTCTAAAATATTGTGTTATTTTGTGTTCTATTGCTGCTCATAATCTGAATTATACTAGTAATTTCATTACAAGTGGTATCAGAGCTGCGATCTGGGCCAAAATTAGGGCAAAAACCCTAATTTTTTGTTTCCACAATATATTTTGAACCAGAGCGAATTGGTAGGATATATTTTTACCAAAGTTGTAAAACATTTCAAGTAAGGTTCCCTAAAAATTTTAGACTTTTTTGATTTATTTTGCACAAGTTATTACAAATTTAGGTTTTTCATAAAATCACTCCCTAGGGTGCAAATTGTGGAATTTTTTCAAGTTCTTTACATTTTCGGAAAGCTCTAAAAAAATAGTATTAGTATCTTCTCTATGTTTTTTCCTATTCAGCTGAATTTTTATCGAAACCCTAAACCCTAAGGTTTGATATCATGGTGGGGCCTTCCACAAGAGAAAAAAAGAATCCAGTTACTCCGGGTAAAACCCTAGATAAAGATGAGATAGTGATTGAAGAGATGGATTCAAAAGGGGTAAATACAAATTCCTCAAAGCACTAGGGTTTACTTCAGTTGATCATAAGGTGAGCCAACTTGAGTATGAGCTGTGAAATGTATAATCTGAGATGGCCTCTAAAGGGTAAATAGTAAAGGGTAAACAAGTATGGCCCAAATCCATCCCATATCAACCAAGGAGGATCTTTAGTTCAAAATCATGGACAAAATAACCATGTTGGATCACTTTTCCAACCCAATCAGAATCCAACTTATTCGTAACCATGGAACATGATGCCGAAAGTGGATATGCATAAATTTGATGGTAAAGATCCCCTGAATTGGATAAATCAAATGGAGAACTTCTTTGAGCTACATCAAACACCATCAGGAAAAAAGGTGACTTTGGCATCCCTGTATCTTGAACCAGACCAATTCGTTTGGTATCGATGGTTATGTGCTCAAAGGTAGAAGAATGGTCTCGGTGTCACTTGGACAGTTTTTACCAAGGAGTTGCAATTGCACTATAGTTCCAATGTTTCAGAGAACTACTTTAGTCAATTAGCAAAGTTACGACAAATAGGATCAGTCAAAGATTATGTGCATCAATTCCAGAACCTATCCTTAAGGGTGGAGAATATACCAGAAGAGAATCTGAATGACCTATTTCTTGGGGGTCTTAAGGACCACATCGAGCATGAGGTACGTATGTTTAATCCACTCAAGCTTTATGATTCTATTATCATGGCACATCGAGTAGAGGAAAAAGTTCTTTGTAGTAGGAGGCCACCTTTCATTAACACCAAAGACCATAGTATCTCTTCCCCTTCATTTTCTAGGCCAATTAGACTGACTCCTCAACAAATGGAAGAAAAGAGAGCAAAAGGATTATGCTTTAACTGTGATAGCAAATATGGACCGGGACACAAATGTGTTGAGAAGAAGTTGTTCTATATTGACGGAGGTAATGAGGATGATGAGGATGCTGAAATTATAGGAGAGGTTGAGGAACCAGTAGAAGAGGAAGTAGAGGATCACCAACCTACAATTTCTTGCCATGCATTGTCAGGTATTAGTACTCCTCAAACACTCAAGGTTATTGGCTATCTCAAAAAATAGAAGGTGACAATGTTGATTGACTTGGGGAGTACTCATAACTTCATAAATAATAAGTTAGTTCCCGCCTCAATTGTTTTATTTACCCAACTCTAGAAATGCAAGTTATGATTGTAGATGGTGGGACAGTCAAGTGCATAAGAAAATGCCATAGTATCAAGCTTTCCATGGGAGACTACATGTTAGACTCACCTATGTTTGCTATTTCTATGGGAGGGGCAGATATTGTTTTGGGTGTCCAATGGCTCACAACCTTAGGTACTATAGAGATGAATTTCCAAGAATTGTTCATGTGATTTCATTCAAATGGAAGGACAATACAATTGAATGGGATGGTAGCTAAGTCTCCATAGATTATTAGCTCTCATTAGATGTAGAAGGTTCTCAGAAAAGGAGTAGATGGATTTATAGCAAAGTTATTTTCCATAGAAGTACAAAATACAGAGTCTTCAATGCCACCCGATCTTCAGAAGATTGTTGATGCTCACTCATCTATTTTTGATGAAATTCCAAAGGGACTACCACCAGTTAGGGATCATGATCATGCCATTTAGTTGATTCTAGGGAGCCAAACACCTAACATCAGACCATACAGATACCCATATTCCCAGAAAAGTGAGATCGAGAAAATGGTTCAGGAAATGTTGAAGGCAGGTATCATCAGGCCTAGTCAGAGTGCCTATTCTTCCCCAGTGGTCATGGTACGTAAGAAGGATGAAACATGGAGGATGTGTCCAGATTATCGAGAACTCAACAAGTATACCATCAAAGATAAGTTTCCTATTCCAGTAATTGATGATTTACTTGATGAATTACATGGTGCTATTTATTTCACAAAATTAGATCTTCATTCGGGGTACCATCAAATTAGAATAAAAGAGGAAGATGTTCATAAAATAGATTTCAGGACTCATGAGGGCCATTATGAGTTTTTGGTAATGCCTTTTGGTCTTACAAATGTGCCTTCAACCTTTCAAAGCTTGATGAACACTGTTTTCAAGCCATTTTTAAGAAAATTTGTATTAGTTTTCTTTGATGACATATTGATTCTGATAAGACATGGGAAGAACACTTACAACATGTAAATGAAGTGTTGGAAGTTTTGGAGAAACATAATCTCTATGCAAATCCATCTAAATGTTCTTTTGGTGTACAAAAGATAGAGTACTTGGGTCAAATTGTATCCCATGAAGGCGTCAAAGTTGATCCTCAGAAGATCAAAGCTATGGTGGAATGGCCAAGACCCAAAACTCTCAAAAATCTTCATGGGTTCCTAGGACTAACAGGGTACTACAGAAGATTTGTGTGGGGATATGGTAGAATAGAAACCCCACTCACTGCATTTCCAAAGAAGGATGCCTTCCATTAGACAGACTTATCCACTAAATCCTTTGAGCAGGTGAAGGAAGCCTTGTGCAGTAAGTTTTGGCTACTCCCAACTTCTCAAAAACCTTCATTGTTGAATGTGACACTTCAAGATCAGGATTGGGAGTAGTTCTAATGCAAGAAGGAAGACCAATTACATTTGAGAGTCACCAATTCAAAGGAAAAGATCTGCTCAAACTGGTCTATGAGAAAGAAATGATGGCTATTCTTCATGCGGTCTGTCATCACCAAACGGCACTATGATAATTCTTCACCGAGAACTCCTCATGCTATGATTATTTACTAATGCATGACCTTGTTTGGTGGATATAAATGCGGAAACACAACAAAAACATAACACAAGAATACCATAGACTATGATAAGAAGGAATGATGATAAATGAAATATCGAGTAAATTATAATATTAACATGCAATTGTTACAATCTCACCCATGAGGTACTTCAAGTGTTATTGACTTCACTTGCCTTTCACCAAGACTATGGGAGAAACTTTACAATTACACCTCTTAATGGCTTCTTCAACACACTTTTAAACCTGATGGCTTCCTTTTACACTTCATATAATATTTCTCACTACTTCCTTCTATGCTAAATGAGGGGGGTGGCCTCTTTATTTATAGACTTCTAGGCTTATCCATCTTATCTCTAAGATAGGATAAGAAATCCACTCTGACGAATCATATTCCATACCTTAACTCTTATCTGTACATGTAAACTTATCTTTTAAGATAAGATAAACCTTATCATTTCACATGGGTTCCACATTTTTAGACTTTTTACAAATAAAATATACAAAATATTTATGACCTCACTCCTTGTCCTTATTACCAATATAATATTTCTAATTCCTAATCATGTAGACCCTACTTCTCTACTTACCCCAACTTTTACATTTTAACATTACTAGACCACTTACGACAACTATTTACTTTTTACACAACATTCCTATTGTACTTTTGACTATTGCACTGATACATTATTAGTGACGTCGTCTTTGCAATGCCGTTATCTTCTATCGAATGCTACTACTAATTATACTTAACAACATCCTATTCCTAATACATACATTAATGAAATAGAAATTACGGAGGAAAATTTTAGTGTCAATAGGTCAAACAATAGAGGCCCTATCTCATGGGTAGACACTTCAAGGTAAAAATCATCATGATAGTCTCAAATACTTTTTGGAGCAAAGGTTATGATCGAGGAACAACAAAAGTGGGTAACAAAAATTTGGGTTATGATTTTGAAATCATATACAAAAATGGGAAATAAAATGTAGTAGTTGATGCATTGTCTAGAGTACAGGGATACATCCGTAGATGCCTTACTATGTGGAATGTCCATGTTTGGTGATTGGGTGGACGAAGAAAGATTGGAATGGGATAGAGATAAGGATACACAATCTCTAATATAGAATATCAAGAAAGGATCTATGACATCTAAAAAATTTGAGTGGAAAGGTAATGCCCTATTCTACAAGGACATGTTATACTTGAGTAAAGATTACGAGTTGAAGAATAAGATTCTTGCAGAGCTACATGCCTCCTTTGTTGGAGGACACTTTGGGTTTTTGAAGACATATCATAGAATAAAAAGATAATTATTTTGGGAAGGACTCAAGGGGATGTATAAAAGTTTGTATCGAGTGTTTAGTGTGCCAACAGAACAAAGGGGAAACAATTAAGACACCGGGTATGTTGCAACCTTACCAATTCCTAGCGAGAGATGAGAGGAGGTCTCATGGATTTCATCGGTGGATTGCCTTGTTCGAGAGGGTAAGAATGTTATTTTTGTGATTGTGGATAGGCTCACAAAATATTCCCATTTTCGTGCCCTATCACATCCATTTGTAGCTAAAATACATGTCATACTATTTTTTTGGAGACAGTTCAAAGGCTACATGGAACCCTAAAGATAATTGTAAGTGATCATGATCCTATTTTCACAAGTAATTTTTGGATGGAATTATTTTCATGTTTGGGTACTCAGATAGCTCATAGTTCATCTTATCATCCTCAAACTAATGGGAAAATGAAAGTGGTCAACAAATGCTTAGAGGGGTATCTATGTTGTTTTGTATCAGATAAGTAGGAAAGATGGATTAAATGGCTACCACTTGCAGAATGGTGGTATAACACATCTTTTCATACCTCTTCTCAAATGACCCCATTTTTAGAATTATATGGTTACCATCCACCTTCTATCACTTCCTCCTTGAGGGTGAAAAAACTAAGGTCGAGATGTTGAGGAACACATTCAACATCAACAACAGGTTTTGGCTAGTTTGAAGGAGAATTTAGCATTAGCACAAAATAGGATGAAACAACAAGTAGATCAACATCGTAGTGAAAGACATTTTGAAATTGGTGATTGGGTTTTTGTATGTCTCCATCCTTACAAACAAATGTCTCTAAAGCAATAAAAAAGGACAACAAACTTGCTCCTAAATACTATGGCCCTTATCAGGTTCTACAGAAAATTGGCAGTGTTGCTTATAAACTAGAGTTGCCTCCATCTTCACACATACACCCAGTATTCAATGTTTCATGCCTAAAAAGGTTATTGGACAAAAATTTGAAGCCCAAACAGAGTTACTAGAACTTGACGAGGAAGGAAGAATCATTTTGGAGCCAGAGAAGATTCTACAAACACATACTAAGAGGCTGAGAACCAGAGACATTAAGGAATATCGATCAAGTGGAAGAATCGAACATAGAAGATGCCACCTGGGAGGATGAAGGTTTTTCGCAAAGCAACATCCGGGATTATTCAACGTTGAGTACAACGTTGGTTTGAAGGGGAAGGGAATGTTATGCCCTTAACCTATTGCTTGTATTAGGATATGAGTAGCCGACTTGTGGCTTACCATATCATTTTATTATATCATTTATACTTTCTCATGCTTAATAGGTCGGCCTAGGTGATGGCCATAACATATGAATAGTATATATAGAGGATTGTAGGTAGTAGTTCATTATCATTTGAGCATTTGAGTCTTATTATATGGTTTGGAGGTTGCCCCCTCAAAGTGGCGAAGCTATTACAATTGCATATTGAGATCATTATTCTGAAATATTGTGTTATTTTGTGTTCTATTGCTACTTATAATCTGAATTATACTAGTAATTTCATTCAATAAGCCAATTGAAATGGGGAGTATCCTGTTATCGACTTTGATGTTGCCCTATATGCCCACAATGTTGCATGAATCCTTTTATCCCACTTATGTATCTACAATGTTGCATCTTTTGCTAGATTTTGACCACAACACATAATTTGTTCATTCCACTGTCCATTTGTGCTTGGCTTGTAAGTTGTTGCCTTCCTATTCTTAATACAAAACTTGTTGACTAGGGTTTCTACCACCTCATTAATGAAGTGGCTTCCTTGATCTATTACAATTTCTAATGGACAACCAAATCTGGTGATAATGCGTTCATATATGAACATTTCCACTTCATCCATAGAAGTTTTTTTCAATGGCCTAGCTTCAACCCACTTGGTTAAATAATCTATGGCAACTACAATATACTTATTTTGGCATGGGGTAGTTGGAAGTGGACCTATAATATCTATTCCCCACTTTTCAAAGGGACCAAGTGAAAGAATAGGGCATAATGGAGTGATGAAGTCTTACGGTTACCATGTGCTTGACAAATATCACATGTCTTACAATAATTATAACAATCTTTAAAAAGAGTGGGCGGTGATAACTCTGCATCCAAGATCCTTCTTGCTGTAAGTTGTCCAGAGAAGTGCCCTCCACATGTACCATTGTGGAATTCTTCTATGAGTTCCTTCCTTGATCACGTCCAATGCCCTCTTGACGTCCATCGAGCCTATTCGAAATAATACTCCATGCAAAATAGAATATGGACGAGTGGCTTGAGTAATCTTTCTCTTAGTCTTTGCATTGGCACCATCAGAAACTTGAATTCATTCGGATAATTCCAAATATCTATGTATTCACTAGGGATTGTGTCAAGGATAACAATCTTTGCATCGGGAAATCATCATCATCACAAGATGATCCTAAACCATCATAGGCTCGAGAGAGTGCATACGCATTGACATGCTTCTTTCTAGCCTATCTATAATATCAAATTCAAACTCTTGTAGCAAAATTATCCATCTTGCTTATCCTCCCCGATGGGTTAGGCTTATTTACAATATATTTTAGAGCACGATGATCTCTGTTACAGACTAGTAAACTTCTGCCCTAGCAAGTAATTTCTAAACTTTTTTATAGCAAAAATGATAGCTAGAGCCTCTTTTTTTAGTTACGGTATAATTTACCTCAAGACTTTGCTCATTTATCTGCTCCCAAAGTAAACTAGATGATCATTCTCATTTTCATCATTTTGGCTCAGTACTTCCAGTGCTACATCTTAAGCATCAGTATACACAATGAATGGCTTACTCTAGTATGAATTCTTTAAAGCAGGTGAAGACACCAAAGCCTTCTTGATTGTTCAAAAGTTTCATATGGCTTCTTTCATGGTTCATAAGTAACATCCTTCTTCTAGAAATGGGTTAGTGGTGTGCAATCTTTGAGAAATTCTTAATGAACCTTATATAGTAACCCACATGGCCTAAAAATGATCTCAACTTACTTCTATTCATAGGAAATGGTAACTGTTTGATTTTTAAAACCTTATCGATCAAGTACCAATACCATCTCTGGATACAACATGCCCGACAAAACACCTTTAGAACATCCAAAGAACACTTTGTATGGTTTAGTGAGGCTTGTTCTTCATCTAACCTTTGAAATGTCTCCATCTCAGTGCAGGTGGTCCATCTTGCTCCCATAGATTCAAAATCATCTAAAAATACTCGATGAAGCTTCCAATGTAGGGTTCAAACACCCTATTCATCAAGTGCTAGAATTTTACCGAGCATTACACAACCCAAAAGGCATAACTCTATAAGCAAACATTCCCAAGGCGTGGTGAACATGGTCTTTAGTTGATATTT
The DNA here is from genome assembly GCA_018340775.1 of Taxus wallichiana var. yunnanensis. Classification (NCBI taxonomy): domain Eukaryota; kingdom Viridiplantae; phylum Streptophyta; class Pinopsida; order Cupressales; family Taxaceae; genus Taxus; species Taxus wallichiana. The sequence continues at coordinate 11,082,553 of CM031240.1, read as the reverse complement.
CTCCACTATACAAACTTGGTTGTATCTCGTTATATTCATCAAAGACAAAATTATAGTACTCTGCCCGCCTACTTCATCCAAGATCGATCTACGATAATGGAAGAGGGTAATGATATTTCTTTGTTGCCTTGTTGAGCTTTCTGTAATCAACACAAATACGTAGCTTCCTATTTTTTTTTGAGATCACATTGGGAGAAACCCATTTCGAATTCTCCATAGCAAATATGAATCCTGCATCAAGCAACTTATCTATTTCTTCTTTTACAGTCTTGGAGAAATTATGATTCATTCTATATGGCATTTGCTTTATGGGCTTAGCACCATCTACCAGCTCAATAGAATGTTCTACCCAACTTACTTGACGGAGTTCCTTGTAATCAAAAGTGAATAACTGTATGTACCTTCGAAAGAGCTAGAGGTAGGATTCCTTCTCACTCTCCATCACAACATCACCAATATTTATTTGTTGGAGATGATCAACAATTTCTTCTTTAGATAATCTTATGGGTTCATGATTCGGTGTGACTAGAAGGATATCCATGACCGAAACATCAACCTCACTTTCTTCATCTTCTATGTCCACTTCACTAATACTAGAGTAATCAGAGGATGTCCAAGCATCAGTTTCATCACTTGAATCCACAGGTTCTACCTTATGATGCAGAGGGATCACATTTATCTTCACCCTCTCTCTACCACGTCCAAGTGTCATGAAGCCTTCATTCCAATAGTTTCTTGCATGAACTCTCCTTAGCCATGGTCTTCCCAACAACATTGGGTACACAACAGTACCATTTTTCATCACCTGAAAGTCTACCAAACATATAACACCCATATGAGATATTGCCACATTTGAAACAACACCATCGATTAATTTTTTCCCTTATTTAATGACCTTAACATAAGTTTTGAGGGCGATCAATTTTTAAACCCAATATATTCATTACTGGACTCGGTCATTACATTAGCTATGCAGCAACTCCATCTACTAAGACATCATGAATTAAAATGCCATTACATAATAACTCAGCTTATGGAGCGTAGGGATCCGCCTCTACCTCCAAAATAGGGACCTCAACCTCCTTCCTTCGTCGAGCATTGAGTCCACCTTACAGCTCCCGCCTCTTCTCAGAAGACATAGCCAAGATTTGACCATATGTAATATTTGCAGGCCTTTTGGAAAAATTTTCTAAGATGGAGTATAGTCCTTGTCCCTGTGAAATCGAAAATCCTGCACACACAACTTTCTTCTCCTATGTTTCTTACTAGTTTCTCCTTTCATCTTCTTAAGATCATTTCCATCTTCGTTATATTTTTCTTTCTTTTTGTTACAAACACATCTACTTCATTATTTATGTTCCTATCTACTACATCAAAATAATTCATAGGTATTTTTCCTTTATCATTATCTCTTGTACCAGATGTAGAAGCTCTATCTAGATAATTATACTTATAATGACCTTTTTATGACAGCCATAACATACAACTTTAGAAATATTTCTTTTTGGACCTCTATCTCCTCCTTGAGAACTAAATTCTTTTCCTTAAAGAAGATTAATAGTTAATTGGCCCATCTTCCTAAGCAAATCTTCATACTCGGTAGTAGATGTACTAGGAGAAATATTTGGGCTCACCGAGAGTGGTTGTGGATTCGGACCAAAGGTGTTTGTGTAGGCTCTACCTTAGCAACAATTTCTTTGGGCTCTTCTTCCATGCTTTCTTCTTGCCTTCTAACAATCTCCTTTGCTTGTTTGAGGGTCGTTGGGCAGTCATACTTCACTCGTTGTCTGATCTCTAGCTTCATCCCAAGAATGAAGTGCTTACAGAGGAGATTATCCATGACATTCATCAACCCATCCACTAATCCTTCCTTAGGATACGGGCATCGAGCTTCCTCCTTAGCTCTAGAACACGAGCATGATAATCCCTTATCTTCTCCTTCTCTCCTTGGGATAGCTTTGTGACCTCGATCATGAGATCTACATATTTTTTTTTGTTCACCAAATTCTTCAAGAAAATTTTCGAGTTAATAAATCCCATGAGTTTTTCACATTATCACCTAATGTTTCAAACCACTAAGGGTGAACCATCCAAAAAGGTACGAAAAATTCAGTCTAATGTTCCCTTTTATGAGGCCATTACAAATGCAAGATCGTTTAAATTCTTGAATGAAAGAGGAAGCATCTTCATTATATTGGGCTAAAAAAAAGGAATCTTCCCCATTTTCAAAAGTAACCACAATGAAATACCAAACCACAAGTACAATCAACAAGACTTATGTGCACAAATAATTGGAATCACTATAATAGAAAGTGACTTTACACCTTTCTACAGTAAAATAGAAATGACCACGGTAAACTATGGTAAAACATGACTTACCGTGTGGTAAAACCTGATTTTCTCGTGGTAAACACTATTCACGGTAAAAAGTGAAGTTCTTGTGGTAAATACTATTCATGGTAAAAATGACTTTATTATGGTAAATACTATTCACGATTAAAATTAACTTTACCATGGTAACTATTATGCACAGTAAAAACAAGATTACCCTCCAAATGATTTCTGACTAAGTGGGAATATCTCTCCAGAAAATCCACCAATGAGGAATGGTCCCAACAATGGAACCAAAATGTCATCACCAATCCAAAGCACTATGATAATTCTCCACCGGGAACTCCTCGTGCTATGATTATTTACTAATGCACAACTTTTAGTTTGGTGGAAGTAATCTAGAAACACAATAACAAACATAACACAAGAATACCATAGACTATGATACAAAGGAATGATGACAAATCTGAAATATAAGTGTAAATTATATTATCAACATGAAATTGTTACAATCTCACCCATGAGGTACTTCAAGTGTTACCAACTCCACTTGCCTTCCAACAATAACTATGGGAGAAACTTCACAATTACACCTCTTAATGGCTTCTTTAACACACCTTCTAAATGATGGCTTCCTTCACACACTTACTCATATAATATTTCTCACTACTTCCTTCTATGCTAAATGAGGGGGTGGTCTCTTTATTTATAGAACTTTCAAGCTTATCCACCTTATCTCTAAGATAGGATAAGAAATCTACTCTGACAAATCATATTCCATACCTTAACTCTTATCTTTACATGTAAGCTTATCTTTTAAGATAAGATAAACCTTATCATTTCACATGGGTTCCACCTTTTTAGACTTTTTACAAATAAAATATACAAAATATTTATGACATCACTCCTTGTCCTTATTACCAATATAATATTTCTAATTCCTAATCATGTAGACCCTACTTCTCTACTTACCCTAACTTTGACATTTTAACATTACCGAACCACTTACGACAAATATTTACTTTTTACCACAACATTCCTATTGTACTTTGATTATTACCATACTATACATTATTGGCGGTATCGCATCGGTGTTTTTATCTTCTATCGATGCCACATCTAATTATACTTAACAACATCCTATTTCTAATACATACATTAATGAAATAGAAATTACGGAGGAAAATTTTAGTGTCGACAGGTTCTTCAATCAAAGGGCATCATGTCACTGTACGCAAAACTTCCCCATTGGTGGTGAAAGTTGTCTTCTCTTGTTCCTCCTTAGCAATTCTTACGATGATACTTGTTAGAGACAAATCAAATTAGGAATTTAATGAAAACAACAATCAAGGGAGAAAATCCCTCCTCTTTAATGGGATAGGTGCCCTTATTGAAAGCAAGCAAAAAACTATTTACAAATGTACAACTTTCTACTTTAATGAGGAAATTTGATATCATGAAAGTGTTTTAATGCAAAGGTAGATCATCAATACAAAAGAATAGAAGAACTAAGGGAGGGAAAAGGTAGAACATAACAGCATTCTCAAGAAATATAGATAGCAAAATAGTTCCTTATAAATGCTGAGCAAGGATGATATATAGAATAGAATCATTCATATTAAACCACCAGATATTATTTCATAGACACAAAGTTCTAGAAATGACATCCATAAGAATACAAAGCTTCTTAATGCAATAGATTAATGATTCACAAACTTTAGACAAGCAAGAGAGAATAAATAGATGCAGATAGAAACAGGAAGGGAAATCTTCTGTATTGATAGCTTTTAGTTCTTTTACACTTTCAAAAATTATCAGAGTTCCAGCCCTTTGGAATGGCGTGGAGAGCCCAATATATAGTTTACAAAGTGGTTACATTTAGTAACCGTTTCTTTTAACCAAAAGATTAATTAAGGAAATACACAATATAAAGTCCTTAATTAAATTACAAGGAGATCAAACTAAAAATAGAAGAAGAAAGTCAAGAGCTAGAAGTAGAGACATCTGGTTGTGGCTGAGGAGGGCCCACTATTTTGAGGATCGTGCTGAATCTCTTCAATGCTTCCGCTATCTCCATGCCCCTTGGAATCGTTGTGTTGGAAGTAGCATGAGTCCACGTGCCTAGGCATTTCTCCATATCTTTGTCAAACTTAGTATGCTCTAGATATTCCTTATTAGTCTCGTAACTATAGCTGAATGGAGAGAACAAATGTCCTTCATTTTCTCTTTAGTGATTGACTCTTCCTTGAACAAATCATCCTTGACAAAGGCTTTAAACTGAGCCTTGATTTCTTGGAGAGAGAAGAACATAAATGCGTATTAAATATACCTTCAATTTGACTCAAAAAAGGTGAAATGCGGGAAAACCGGCCCAAACAATCCATGGAACATTGGGATGCGAAGGATGCGAAGATCCATTCAAGATGTGAGCGTGCGATGGGAATTGGTGAAAAAGAGGCCTAGGTGTACTTGGGATAGATGGGCTGAAAAAGTCTAAAAAATATACATGCATAAGGATTTGTGAGGAAATCAGCCAATTGGAAAATAGGGGGCACTGGTACTTGAGACATGAGGGACAAAAATGTCGACATACCTACAAGTCACTAAAATGACCCCAAGAAAGAATTTTCACCATCTCTTGAATTTCTTACTTCACTAAAACACTACTGAAGGGTGCCAACTCAAAATTTTCAAATTTTTGACTTTCAAAAGAGGGGAATTTTGAGGGGAACAACAATACCCAGAGAATCCATCGTAAAAGAGTAAATTTCGTGCCCTACAAAATCTTCAAATATTTCCTCGGTGAATGGTGTAGGAAAGGATCAATCACACATGCGGCATTCTTACTCCCTTTAGTCCACACAAATCCTAATTCTTCCATCTTTATTTACATTGATTACAATAGGGATGACCCACTTTGATTTCTCTATGGGCTCAATAATGCCAGATTCCAACATCTTGTCAATTTCTTCTTTAACTTTTACGCATAAGTTAGGGTTCATCATATAAGGTCTCTTCCTAACCGGGCGTGCACCTTCCTTTAACTTAATTTTCATCTTGCCCAAAGATTCATGCACCCCTTTCAACTCGTGGCAGCCCCAAGGAAACAAGTCCTCGAAATCACGTAGCAACTCAATTATCTTAGCCACTTCAGATTCAAACCAATAATCTCTAATTATGGCCTCCTTAGGTTTAACATCTATGCCAATGTTCACTTTCTTTGTCTTCATAGGTTCATGGTAGCGTGCACCTTCTCATCCATACTATCTAAGACCTCGTGTATACCTTCTGAATGATATATGTCCAACTATTCCACTTCTTCATCATCCACCATGTAGACCATCTTTCCTTTCTCATTCTCTAAGCAAGCACGCTCAAACAATTTTGCATCTGTCTCATATACTTCGTCAAAACGTGCTTCTAGATTTGACTCACCAAATAACTCTTGAATGAGTTCTTCAAAGATTACCAAGGCACTATCTCCCATAGTCAATCACTTCATAACCTGTAATGCCTCTTTCACCTAAGGTTTAGTGGAGAAGTATTCAAAAGTCTATATCATTCTTGCGCAATTAATTCTTGCCAATTTCGAGTCTCCTATGTAGCTCTGCATAAACATACCAAGCACGTGCGCATCCTCGCAAGGTGAAATAAATTTTTGCACCCACAACGAAGGTGGTAAAGCTTCCTACCCCTCTGTCCAGATTCTCTCACACTATTGAACGTGGTGTTGAATAGGATTATTACCATGATATTCACATATTTGAGTAGGTGCATTACTCCGAAAAACGGGCAAATAGAGCAATTCTCACTTCTATTCATTCATGAGATTATCCTATGAACCATCCACTAGCACGTTGTTGTCCCGCATAGGGTATAAACTAACATATTCCTTTTGTCCACTTGATCCTTCCACTATAATTCCATGGCTCGCGAGAATTCCCAGGGATTCCTTTTCCAAGTGTACTTTCTGTGGGTATAGGGTTATTGCTTAAACTCCTAACACGGCGTGGCTTGCTTATGAGCGTAGTTGTGCTTCTTACTTCACACCCAACCATATCATAAGTTTCATGTGCTTAATTGTCACAGTGTAGACACCGAAATTGGGTCACACTCTCCTTGGTCCCTCGCCAAATAAGCACCTTGAACACATTCACCTAACCAAGGCCTCTTTCATCCCACTTTGTAAGATTAATTTAATTCATTTAATTAAATTACTTCATTATCCTCACCATATTTATTATTTAAATATCCTAATTGGGATAATGCCTACATATCCACCTCACCTAGACACCTCATCTAGCCACTTCACCCTAAGACCTATTCTTACTATGTTTCCATAACTAACTAAGACCTACCCAAACCCTAAAAATCAATGCGTACCTTCCCTCTAACCACATTCTCGCATGTTACAAAGAAGCTTACATTCCAATCTATGGAGAAAATGAACAAGATCCCAAAATCAAGGAATCTGCCTAGTTTAGTAAACCTAGGAAATCTTGCCCTAACCAACACCGGTTACCCTAAACTATTATCGGTTAACCCAGGTACTGTCGTCGATTACCATTTAATCCCAAAACAACTTTATTTCAAGGTTGGCACATTTCTGAGAGATAGACACATCTTTTGAGAACAAGTGACGAAACCAAAGCTGCATCAAGCATAACCAATATTAGTATACACATCGAGCATCCATATCCAATGACAAAGCAATCACATGACCATTTGCTTTCACGGAAGCATCGGGAAGCGTTGGAACTACATCAAGGTCATTCCATTCTATCACCCTCCATTATCAACGGACATCAAGCTCATACAAATAGTAAGTTTTTGTTAACCAAACTTGACCATCATCATTTAGATAGATGCTTTTACTTTGGTTATTAGTTTTCGCTCCCATTTTATTTCCATCATCTACCGCTATGCAAACTTTACCATCCCTTCACCCACACCCTTGAACTACCCATGTCCTGGATTTTAATCATCCATGTGCATATCCGAGGATCCACATAAACATCGTCATTGACCTTCCTTTTCATGTAGCCTCGGATCTATCACCCAACCAACTTTTTGTTGAGTTTCATTACCACGACCATACCGTGCGAGTTACTCACAACCGTATTTGGTTACCAAAACCGACATCGGTCATACCAAACCGACGTCGGTCTCTATGTCTTTTACCATAAACCAAGAATAGAGCTTCTAAACCTCCACCAAATACCCTAAACTACCTGAATCTCACCCTAACCGTCCAAGTACCACGACCAACACATTGACCTTGATTCAATCATAGATTAGCTTTTTGTGAGCGAATTTTCTTATTATAGGAAAATGAGATACCTAAATCATTTTAACTAAAGTATGATTTCCTTTATTTCTCGCATTAATTTTTTTTAAACAATGGATTGACAGTCATCTAGGAAGTATCACACTTCCCGGATCTAGCATACACTAGGTAGTCCACTGCATATATTGTTTAACTTTTATTTGGTGGTATTGTTTTCCATTTCAGGTAGTTCCTCCAAGCAAAAAGGAAGCTCTCACGATTGCTGTGGATTCAGAATTCATACACGTGCAACAACCTATAACTAGCATCTTAATAGGTATTCCTCCTAGCCCATTACCCTTATTTGTTTCGTTAATATTTGAAGAAACGCTCTAGAATCAGGGGAATCATTTTGGCATGCCCGGTGGGACCCATTGGGGTTATTTGCATTCTTTCATTCTATGTGAAAACGTTGTATGTTTGTTTATTTTCTAAAAAGTTCTTACATTAAACTTTCTCCCTGGAATTTTCTTCTCTTCTATTGTCTAAAAGAAATCGTATTTTGGTGTTTAAAACAAACATTTCTTCCCTTTCATTAGTATCGCATTAGTGAAAGAGAATCCCTTCTCCTATTCATCTATTTGTGGCATAAAATTCTACATTTTGATTTGGGTTTTTTTTTAAATCATTACATTTCATTCTTATTTTCTCGCATTAGCTCACATTAATTGAGGGCAACCTATACGTTGGAAGTCATTCCCAGCTAATGGTTGACAAACGAATCATAGAAAGCACTTTCTTTTCTCTCTCTCTCTCGAGTCTTATCCAAACACCACAAAATTGAAAATATACACATTCTTAAACAACATCTTTCTGGAAGAATTTGTAGGTGATCTCACGATCATGGTACGGTGGGCACCCCACGATTATTGTCAATTCATACTTGAGAAAGCCCGCCCCCATCATAACATACATAAAACCTCTCCTTGTAGATCTCCTTCTTCGTAGGAAGCCATCCTCACCAAAAAACTCTATTCTACAGTTCATGAGTCAGTCCTTAAATAGCATAAGCTAAACAAACATAATAGAAAAGGCACTCTTAGGATCATATTTTTCTTAGTGTTTCTACTTGGCTTGTGTTTTGAGGTGAGAGGTCACGCTCTTCATTTTTCTTATTTCTCCTTGCACACTCCTCATCATAGTTGGTGTATTCCAACTTCATATGAGTGTGCCTAGACCATATTCTCATCATTCTCAGGATTCTAGGTTTGATTCCACATTAATTTTAACTCACAATCACATTTTCTTCATCACTGTTTCAATTTCACAAGAATTAGGTGTCGGTCCAATGTAACCATTGTCGGTTACCTCTAACCATCATCGGTTCCACCCAATCAAGCGTCGGTTCACTATTCTTTTGGTTAACCTACCAAAAAGGACACTTATTCACCTTCTTTAGCTATTTAGATTCTCTCTCACTCTTATTATATCCATTAACCTGGTAAGTCCCATCAGCATTTTACATACCTGGCAAATTTGGCCTTATACCTTGTTATTGACCAACTATCCACTTTCCACATTGGCCGTGGTGGTTACCGTAACCATCGTCGATTTAACCTAACCAACATCGGTTAGCCTGTGTAATTTTCTAGCTGACATTTTAACCCCAATTCACCTACCACCGCCTATTTATCCTATCTCTGTTGTATTCTCTGTTGTATTTCTATGTCATTTACATAAAATAAATCTTACCATGTTAGTACCTATTCACATGGTATTGATGCATTGACAAGCAAGTTCCCTCGTATTCCATGCCAGTTGTCAACCACTCCCACCTAGTCCTTCACCACCTTCATTTTATCACCAGCCATAGAACCTATCTAACCTATCTCTATCACCTACTGGGGACGAGGAGTTCACACGACTCCTTGACCAAAATATTTCCTCCTTGAAGTTTTACCTTTCCCACTCATCCACTCAAGATGTCTCAGGTTATTTGATGTACGACATGCCCATATCTATCCCCCTGACTCTTGTTCCCACTCCTATGTTAGCCCCATCCGGCCCGCATTTCCCGCATCTACCTTACCCCCATTCGTTTCATGTTAGGCCCTATAACCTATGACCACCACATCTGCTACATCTATTTTACCCGCCACATCCACTATACCTTCACCAACCACCTAGAACACAACCTCATATGTGCCTATTGTCTTGCATATACCCGTAGCTACACAACAACCCCGGTGTCGGTGACCCCTACCCCTTTTCAAAACGTCATCCTTTCTAATCCATCATCTTTAGCCCCCATTTCCACTAGGGTCACCACGACCCTTCCACCTCCATATACGTACTATCAAGCAGCCTCCTATTTCATCTATTATTCACTCTAGTACGTACCCCCTATTTCATTGTCTTCTTCTCAATATACCTATCTGGAAGCACCATATATTGGAATGTCACCCTCATTATATGCCCAACACCAACCCTCTTATGCTACAGGAGGCACCCAACCATCACAACCTACCAATGACCTAATCAAGTTAATGATGGATAAGATACAGACATTGGAGGCATCGATTTCTAGTTCCTGCAACACTCTCACCTACGATGATATTTTTAATGAGCCTATACACCCATCCATTCCTATCCATCCATATCCCATGCATTGGGAAATGCCTAAATTCAACCATTTCAATAGCAAAGAGGACCCACAACAACATTTGTGGTCTTTCAAACACGGGTGTTATCTAATCACCCATGATGATGCTTTGCTCCTGAGGACCTTTCCCATGTCTCTGACTGGACCCACGTTAGATTGGTATAGTGGGTTGCCTAGACACTCTATATTCTCATTTAATTAGGTATCCCAAGCCTTCTTGGATCACTTCTCCATTAATATTGTTAAGAAGGTTACCATGACTGACCTATACTCTACGCGTCAGTATGATGACGAATCTATCGTAGATTTTTTTCTCGTTGGTGTAGCTTGATCAATCAACTCACATTCCAACTACCACAAACTAAACTCATTGAACTCTTCATGTGGGCTTGTGCTAGGCATATCTCACCGACCCTATAGGTTCAAACCTTCTAAACCTTCGACGAAGCATTCACCATGGCACGAAAGCTAGAGATTCGGGCCATTGAAGAGAAGAAAATCCAATTACGCAATAAGAACTCGGCATTCAAGTTGAATGATACCTCTTCTTCTTCAAAACATAGAACAATTATTCAAAGGCCAAGGGGACCGCTAATGCAGTGGTACTCAAAGCCAACCCATCTCATCTGTCAAATCAGGCTAGCCCCTCATCTAATCTCTCACCCATTTAGACTTTTCAATTCAGACGAGAACAACGGAAATATACCCCAATTGGGGAACCTTATTCTTCTGTCTTAGAGAAGCTCATCAAAGTTGGGGCCATCACCCTTCCTCCTGTGAAACCACACACCAGTTTTGACCCTACTCACCCCACACCGCATGGTATAAAGAGCATGATTTCTGTAATTATCATCGTGTAAAGGGTCATAGTGACGATAATTGCATCACTTTCAAAAACATTGTCCAAGAAATGCTCGAGAAAGGCAAGCTAACCTTGGATAATCCTAACGCACCTGCCAATCAGAACCTACATATCTTCAAGAAACCCTTTCCTAATCATGCCCCTTCTTCTTGATCAAACTAGAGAGACCTCAACTCATGATAGCCATACCCATGAGGTCCATGCTATTTTCAGCGATACACCCATTGCTACCTAATTACCTCATATTCCTTCCATTGAGGAAATCCTAGCCCGAAGTCCTCCACTGCACTTGAATCCACTTCACCTATTCCTCCACCCATGAGAGGAACACCTCTCACCTCCTTCCTCACCAGGTGGAGGAGCCTTCCATTAATATCAAGGCTATTTCACCTCTCGGCTTCTCCACCTAGGGAACCGTCACCTGATACTTCTTCAATACATGGAGGATATTTGTTTATCTCCTCCACCCACAGAGGAGCACCCATCATCTCCTCCACCTAGAGAGGAGCACCCATCATCTACTCCACCCCTAGAGGAGCACCCTTCATCTCCTCCACCTATCAAATACCCAAAAATGCCTTTACCTCTAGGTGACCATTTTCCATCAGTTACCCAAGATCCTATAGACTTACTTTCGGCTCTCTTACCCACAAAATCTGAAGCTAGCAAATTCCCGTCTCTAAGACACATTTTACGGGAATTTCCATTAGATCCTCATTAACCTCACCTATAATGTGTCATTTTCACGCCTAGCCAATCGCTTAGATTATGTGGATAGAGCCTTACTTTGGGGCGTCTTTTGCTTCCTGTCTCAACGCAAATGTAGATGTCACTTGTTGACACTTCCACTATCTACCCAAAATATTTTGGCCAATTGAAGCAAGCATAACCACCTCTATCACAACTTCTTCCACGATACCCATCATGGCTCAAACCACACCCCTACCCATAACCAACACATGCGCATCTACACCCAAGCCCACACCTACATCATCTTTCTCACCTAAACCTAGCACTACCTTAGGGGTCATCCCAACCTCTAGCCTTAGTCATCCACCCATCAAACTAGATTTAGCTACATCCTCCAAAGTCAACACCAAGCCTACTCGACACCTATAAGTAGAAGAACCAAGCCCATAGAACTCATACTCCAGCTATGTCAATCACACCTTCATCACCTTCACCCTTTCCATCTATCTTAGGACCTCAACCTCCCAAAGCATGGTTAAGAAACCTCCACCCATCAATAAACCAAAAACACAATAGCCCATTCCTTCCTCGTAAACCTCTAACATACCCAAGTGCCCGACACGACTTACACCTACACCTGCAACATCTTTACCACCCATTCCTCCAATACCATCGGTTACTTCTTCACTACCCACTACACTTCAGTCTCTTTCCCTCACACCCCCTACACGACCCGCATCATCTACCTTCACAGCACCTTCGTTATCCCCATGGGTAACTCACCCTCTTCCCCCATCCACTTTTCCCTCTAGATCTCATACACCCATATCACCTTTACCCAAGAAGGTGTAACCTAAAGACAAAAATCTGCTACCCTCCAATAAGGTAGTCAAAACAACCACACACTCTCCTGCCAGTTCATCTACCATACCCCTACCCAAGCAAACACGACCAACACCCAAGACCATGCCAACACCCAAAACCATAGCTCGACCCACTCCCCTCTTGCAAAGACCGTTCCTCAACAATCAACCACACCTACGCCCAAACCCACTTTCACTTCCCATTGCGACCCACTAGCAGGGTCCTATGCCAAAATCTTAACCAACCTCCTTGAGACTTCTGTCATCACATTACCGCCGCTCAAACCTTACGACTCTTTTAAACCCAATCCAAAAGGGTTTGATGACACTAAAATTTGTTCCTACCATTGTGTGTTAGGACATAATGTGGAGAACTACAAGGCTTTGAAAACTATCCTAATCCAGTTGTGTCCTCCTCGAAGGAAATTTTGATGATTACGACCTTCTCGATGAGGACCTCGTTTCACCAGCACCCATTCCCTGGTCCTTCCCTCACGCCTACTCAATGACCATGACCTCCACCCCCACAACTCTTAGAGCCACCCCATTTGAGATTTGAAATTAACATGGTTCGCATTAGATGGCCTTGCCAAACCCCACCCAAATTTCGGTGTGCTCAACTCATCTCACAAGGTTCCTTCCTGCCACTTGGATTTTTTCCTTCATTTCACTATACCTTTCATGGCTCACCTACCTCACCTACCTCCCCACCTCAGATCAACATGATCCACATTACTACCCGCACCTTAGGAAGGAAAAGGAAATGAAAAGGCAACTGACCAATCCACCAATCCCATACCCAACATACCATCTGGACCCACTCCTAAAATCACTATCTACGGTCCCACATATCCTATTTCTAATGGGGTTACACATCATGCCATGCTCAAACAACTACACCAATCCCCCTCAAAATGTCTCTATATGACCTCATCCAAACTTTGGAATCCCATTTTCAAGCTCTCATGGAGGTCCTTCAATCTATTGAGGTTTTACCAAATGACCCTACACCCATAGCCTCCATCATCATGCCCCATCATGTAGCCTCTCTCACCAAATTACCACCTTTATCCACACCTCCACCTACTCACCAAGTAGCCTCCCTTAGCTTCTCAGAGGAAGAGATCGCACTGCACCAAACTAATGACCTGACCCAGATCTCTTCATCTTTGTCCACATCGATGATATACATGTATGTCATGTTATGATCGACGGGGGTACTAGCATTAATATTATTTCCTCCCATGCATTCGCTCAAATGTGCATACCTAACAATTACATGCATAAACATCTTGTCATGTTGCGTTCATTCAATGATGTTATCACCTCTACACTAGGCACCATCATCCTCCACGTTCGTGTGGGCCCCACATTTTCTATAGTTATTTTACATCTTGGAGGGGTAATTTCAATATAACCTTTTCTTGGCAGACACCTGGATTCGTGTCATGGGTTGCGTGCCTTAAAATTTACATCACCGCTGTGTAAATTTTGAGCATGAAGGACATACATATAGTATTCAGCTAACCCATCACCTTTTAAAACATGAAACATGATTTATCGACCCAATGACGTGCTTATACCCATTAAGGCGTCTACCTCCATGACCACTACTACTTCATCTACACCTTGCTTACCATTGCGGTCACTGCCTCAACCACACATACCTCCTCCATTCATACCACTACCACAACCTCCATGGCCAAACCATAGCCTCCCAATCCGTTAGCTCCACCTCCACGTGACCTCGACACATCATCTATTCAGATACCCACATACCAACCACGATCCCTTGGAAGGCATTTTTCAATGCCTCACTCTAGGGAGTATCACTGTATATAGTGTTGACACATTCCTTACTCCACAAGAGTATGGAAGTCTTCACCAACAGCCTCACTATGATCACTGCATAGGAGAACACCTCCTTTATGGTCCTCCTCACCTTCATACTAGTCTCACCTATGGGGGACTTGATAATACCACTTACACACTCGAACCACCATCATAAACCCACCCATTTTCCGTTGACTTCTAATCACTCACGAATCACCATTTCACCCACACCTTCCTGCATCGATGTGCATGGAAGGGTTTTAGTTTTGGCTTTTACGAGCAAGGTCATCATCTATTATTCCATGTACTACCCATAAACATAACGACCGTAGTGGTATCGGCTTTCTTTGAAACACCTACAAGAAAGGCCCGATTGAACTCATTGAGGACATCAACCCTTCTCCACCCTTCACGCACCACCATCACCACCTTCACCGACACGAGAGTCGATGGATCCATAATTCATTCCTCCTAAAAAAAAAAATTTCATAAACACCATCTCTTGGGGCCTCTCGACTTATCAACGTGAGGGTGAGGCTTCTTCCTCTCTTCCCTTCCTATACCACTGAAATGGTCGATGATGATAAACCTTCGATTAACATCATTCAATATCGGGATGACAAATTTATACTCACCTACCTTGAGTGCGAGAAGACTCATATATTCATTGATTATTACCCTTTGAGATGTAAACCATGTTGAATGAATCAACTATCGAGATCAACATTCACACTCAGGATGACCCGCACATCCTAAAGATCGGTCAATCTTTAGATGCTGTTGAATAGGAAGCCATCACTTCTTTTCTCAAAGATCATAACCATGATTTTGCTTGGTCTTACACAGACATGCCGGTATTGACCCCACCATAGTGGTCCACAATATCGTAACCGTTCCCGATGCCAAGCCCGTCAAACAAAAGTTGAGGAAAATGCACCCTCGCATTGCCCTTCTTGTCAAAGAAGAACTTCAGTGCCTTCTTTCCATTTCCTTCATCTTACCCATTGATTATCCTCATTGGATTTCTAACATTGTCCCTGTCACTAAGGTGATAGGGGACTCTGCATTTGCATGGATTTCCATGACCTCAATCTAGCTTACCCAAAAGATGACTTTCCTCTACCTGGTATTGACCAACTAGTTGACCTTACCGCTGGTCACAAGATGTTATCACTCATGGATGGATTCTCGGGTTATAACCAAATCTTACTTGCCCCAAAGGATCAACACAAAACCACATTCATCACCCCTTGGGGAACCTTCTACTATCGAGTCATGCCTTTTGGCCTTAAAAATGTTGGTGCCACATATCAGTGTGCTATGACTTACATCTTCCATGACATCATGCATCGTATATTGGAAGATTACATGGACGACCTCCTTGCCAAATCCAAACATCGCTCTGAGCACCTCACCATCCTAAAAACCATCTTTGACCGCCTCATTAAATATTGCATTTTCCTTTAGCCCAAGAAGTGTGTCTTCGCGGTCCTCTCAGGAAAACTCCTGGGATTTATCATTTCCCTACATGGTATAGAAGTTGACCCTACTAAATTCAAGGCCATTCTGGAAATGCCTCCGCCTACTAACCTTACGCAACTCCATAGCTTGCAAGGTAAGTTGCAGTCTATTTGCCGTTTTATTTCTCAATTGTCTAATTGGTGTCAACCATTTCATCACCTTCTCAAGAAAGATGTCTCCTTTAAATGGGATAATGACTACCACAAAGCTTTTAAGGCCTTAAAAATACCTTCTTCGACCCCAGTACTCATTCCACCTAAAGATGATCAACCCTTCTACCTATACATCTCAAACTCTACCGATCACTCTTTGGGGCCATGCTCACTCATCATGATGAACAACATCGGGAGTAGGTGGTTTATTACATAATCCGTACTCTTTTGGACTATGAAACCCGATACACCCATCCAAAAAAACTTTGCTTAGCCTTAGTTTTTGTTGCCACAAAACTCTGTCATTACCTACTCAACCACAAAACCTATGTTGTGACCAACACCGACCCCTTACACTTCATGTATGCCAAACCTTATCAAAATCAGTGTGTTGCACGTTGGCTTATGCTTTTGGCCGACCTTGACCTCGAATTCATTCATCAAAATTCCATCAAGGGCAAGCTATCGCCGACCAATTGGCCGATGCACCTATTTTCGGGGACCAACCCTCTAACTTTGACTTTCTAGATGAGTCAATTGCTACCCTTTCCTTGGATGAACCCACTTACCAAATGACACTCTTCTTTGATGGTTCTAAGTGTCAGTGTGGGGGTGGGGTTGGTGTTATCCTCATTCTGCTTGATGGTGAACCCATGCCTTTGTCTTTCAAACTCAATTTTTATTGTATAAACAATATTGCCAAATACTGAAGCGCTCGTATTAGGTCTCCAAGCTGCCTACGCCTAGATGTCAAATCAATCAACATCTTTGGTGATTCTCAATTGGTCATAAACTAGGTCAATGGTATATACCAATGTCGTAATGAGATACTTCAAAAGTATAAACATCATGTAGACATACTTTTGACCACCTTCGACCGTTACGCCCTTAAACCGTCCCCATTCAACCAAAAATTTACGAGATACCATGGCCTACTTAGCTTCTCAAATACCCACTTCACCTAGCCGATTCTAAAATCTTTATCACCATACAATGACTCAATCACCCTCTTATTTACCTCATGATGTTTACTCCATCGGAACCATCGCCACGGACCTGAGCGACCTTTGGTATAAACAATACTGCTCGACTATCTTTCTCTCTCCATCTTACCTCATGATCTTACCCATAATGGACAACGTGCCTTCCTTAAAAAGGTCTCTTGTTACGTCATCATGGGGGCCTCCTCTATAAGCACGGCTTTAATGGTATTCTCTTACGATGTCTCACAAGTTCTAAAATTCCTTATACCATCAAGGAAGTTCATGATGGCATATGTGGAGGTCACTTCGGTGGCCTTCTTTTCTAAGTGTATTCTTCACCTAGGCTATTACTAGTGACCCTCAACATGATTGTTACGACTACATCAAGTGTTGTGTAAAATTCCAACAACATGCCAACCTTCACCATACACCTAGTCATACCTTGCAAGTTGCCGTGATCTTTGGCCCCTTTTTTCAATGGGGTTTAGATCTTGTCGAGAGAGATTAATCCCCATTCTTCCCAACGACATCAGTGGATCATCACCGCTACCGAATACTACACAAAATGGGTTGAAGCCATACCACTCATCTCCACGAAAGTTGAGAAAATATGTGAGTTCATCAATTATCACATCGTTTTTCACTTTGGTGTTCCTCGTCACCTCATCACTGATAATGGAAAATAATTCAAAAATAAAACATTGTGAAAACTTCACGATGCCTTTAGCATTTAGCTAAGTTTCTTATCACCTTATTACCCACAAACCAACGGCCAAGTGAATCCACTAACAAAACCTTGAACAAAATTCTCATGAAAGTGGTTAAAAATCTTTGGGGAAGGACCTGGCATACACATTCCTTTTTCTCTATGGGAATACCACACTAGTATTCACACTTCCATTCCGCCACACCTTTTTCTCGGTCTACGATATAGAGGTTGTTCTACCTTCGAAGTCAGATTCCTTCACTTCACATTTCTCTCCATGATATGCTCGTTGATGATGAATTTCGTCAAGACCGTTTAGCACAACTTGAGTTATTAGATGAACGTTGTCTTAATGCTCTTAATCATCTTCAAGTTTACCAAAAAAGTATCAAATGTGCCTCACGACAAAGCGTGTCCATGAACGAACCTTCGAGTTGGTGACCTTGTCCTGAAAGAAAATCAACATGTAACCAAAGCGAGAAAAAAGTAAATGGGGAAAAAAGTAAATCAACATGTGAAGAGGTAGTAATCTTCACATGTACTACCTCAGGATCTGGTCCTAACTTTGGCATCCATTGGTTTTCCATGACACGTTGTATCCTAACCATCCTGCACTGTATTCTCTTGTTTGTTCTTCTAGCTCATATGTTCATATAAGTATGGACACTCTTCATAGTTATGGTTCTTTCTGCAAAAGGAACTAGTAATTTTTTAGGACATTCACACATGTAATGGTCAAGGGATCTACACTTATAACATGTTCCATGAGGGAACTCACCTCGTCCACCGCCATGGCCTCAACCTCTAAATCCACCATGGTATCCTCAACCTCTACCGTGGCCTCCCTCAAAGCTCCCTTCATTTTGATCATAGCACCCTTGAGTATGATCATGATCATGTCACTCACCTTTATCCTTAGAGTTATTTGAAACCCCATCTGTCCGTACACCAATATCAATGGCATCATGGATCTGATCAATCAACCTGCGATCTTGATGTTGTGAGTTGTGGGATGGAAAATTTTACAAGATAGCAGGACACGTTCTTTCTTACCACACGTTGTAATAATGGACAACATCTTACATCATGGTACAAATGACATATCTCACATTCCAAGTAATAAGGAGTGCACCAATCTATGAGGACAACTATCCTTAGTATGCCCCTCTACTTCACATTTGTGCACCAAATTCCACTGCATGTCTCATGTGTTGTATTGGCTAATAGTTTCTCCAACTACTTTGCCATTGTTGCAATCGAGCTTCCAAGAATGGGCTCACTCCAGTGTCTATGCTCCCGACTACCTCAACGTGTAAAGCTGCTTCAAGTGCCTTATGTAGGTTTGTATAAGTATTATGTGAGAGCACCCTCCTAAAAGGTGTAATCAGGCCTCTAATGAACCACTGTGCATGTTGACTTGCATGGATATCATATGATAGTTTAAAAGAGTGTTTTGAAATGAGCATCATATTCGCAAACACTCTTAGTAGTGCCCTGTTTGATGTCCTTGAACATGCTTATCTTTGTTATGCTCAAACTCAGGTATATAAAATTCCTTAATAAAAGCATCCCGTAACGTTGTATAATCCACACAAGTCTTATCAAGATCAAAAATTTGTACCCATTTTACATGCGTCCCTACAACGTAGTTGCAAAACTAATTGGCCTTGTGCTCTTAAGGTGTTATTCCTTCCACGTGCCACATTATCTCACACATATACACATGCTCGGTGGCATCATCATCTATTCCCCTATACTATGGGAGATGAAGTGACATCTCCATGTAAATATTCTAGGGTTTGTGAGGACCATGCCCACCGGATCCAAAACCCCTCATGTTACCTCACCTCCGAGATCCATCATATCTTGAGTTACATGTTCCACCCGATCCTCCACACTGTAGTAGGCATTGGACCGGAGGATGCACCGTCCTATGTCCCAATAGTGATGCTAAACATAACTCCTACAGTTTGTGAAGTTGTGCTACTCCCGATGTGAGTCCAAAGTTTTACGTGCCTGTGTTCTATACCGATGATGCACCTAAAAAGGTTCCTCCAACCAGTCCTCCAAATAACAAGGAATATGTCTGCCCGACCATAAATGTACTTTCTATTTGATTCACTCCTAAACTTGTTGATAAGCCAATTCTACTTCTTCTTATTCTACTGCCCAAACTAGCTTGTTGACTACCGGTTGTACTAGAAACTAAAAAACCAAGTGCAAGGGCTAGGTTGCCAAGTAGATTCAAATTCACACTGTGGCCCAAGTTGTCTCTATTGGTGCACTCTCATAAGAGATTGATAAGTGTTACTTGTCATACTTTCCCAAATGGGGGAGTTCTAGATGCTCTGGCTCCACATCCTCTGCATGAGCTCTAAATCCTTCACAAGCCATCTCTCTCCTCAATTCCATTCATTACGTAATCTTGTGATGCTTCCTAAATCCCCTCATGCACCTCATTGTACTTAAGCCACCTTTCTTCTCTTTTCCTCTCTTCCTCTAGGTCTGCCATCCTTCACCACACCTGCTCTTGCCACCGCAAATGGTAGGGTTTAGCTAGCCATTTGATTTTCTTCCAAATTCAAGGTTACCAACAAGATTGTGATCACCAGGTGGAATGCCTTCACAGATAGCTTCCCACAGGATAACATAAAATCTAAAACTCAACTACCTCCGGAAAGAATACGTGGAAAATGAGTACTCCAAAATATAGCTATTCGAGAACTTCATGGAACCAAGTATCCACAACACGCATCCAAATCGAGATCATCATCATAAAGGGCCTAAAATTATTCTTGTGTCGAGACAAGTGTGTGAAACCTTCAATTCCTTTTAGACATGTTGGGTTTTACAATGGTACTTTAACAAAACCACTGATCAGGACAGTAAGTCCATCCTCTTTATGGGAGAGGTTCCCTTATTGAAAGCAAGCAGCAAATTTTATATACAACTGTACAACTTTCATCTTAAGGTTGGACCTCTGACATCTTGAAATGCTTTTATACCAAAATAGATTATCAATACAAACGAATGGAAGAACTAAAGAAAGGAAAGAGAAAAATATAACAATACTTTTAAGAAATATAGATAGCAAAGTATAACCCTATACGTACTGAGCAAAAGTGATATAGAATAGAATCATTCACATTCATAGCATAAGATATCATTCCATAGACACAAATTTCTAGAAATCATATCAATAAGAACACAAAGTTTCTTATCACAGAAGATAAATGATCCACAAATTTTAAGTAAGAAAGAGGGACAATGGAGGAAGATAGAGAAAAGGGGAAAATCCTTCTGTATTGATTTACTTTCGACTATAATTACACTTCAAAAGTATCAGAGTCCAACATTTGCAATGAGCTAAGATCTTACATTTATAGATGAAGCGAAGAGAGGAGAAGAAGAGAAGGAAGAAAATCTGATTTGGAAGTTCAACTACCAACCATCAATGCCCCTGCAAATTTGCCCACAATCTATCAAATTCGGTTATGCATGTCTTTGGCATGCTGAAGAAGGAAGGATGGAAGATCAAATCAAATTTGATCTAGTTGAAGTAATCTTAATGGCATGAAATATGTTTTCCATATTTTCACCCAAATCAAGATATCCATTCAGTTCTCCATGTTTGTTTGGTGTGTTGGAGAAGGAAGGATGGAAGATCGGATCAAATCTGGGTAGTTGAAGCAATCAGATCCGCATTAATGGCTTGAAAGACTTTTCAAATTTTCACCCATCAAATCCTACTAAAAATAATATTTTATTCTTCCATGGTGTAGAGGATGTTGATATCTTTCCAACGGTACCAAATTTTTGAATTTTGAGCACTGGATCGAAATTTATGCTCATTTGAATATTTGAATCGAATCCGTACAAAAATGGTGAAAATGCAATTTTCGCAAAAATGGATCTATGGGCCTGAGATTGAAATTGCGCCTTTAGTGCAAAAGATGCAAAAGTGAAAAATTTCCCCACATCCCCATGCAAGCCCATAACTTCACATTTGATATAGGTCTAACACATGGCTTTACTTGAGTGGTAACGGAGTCACAGTTCACTTTATCACTTTACGCCTTTTATGGAAACAAGGCTCAAAATATCAAAGTTCTCCGCCAACCCACCTTCCCGCTTTGACTTTCAACGCGGGCTTAACATTTGACTTTTTCCCTTGGCATGAGTGGGGCCACGGTTCACTTTATCACTTTACACCTTTTATGGAAACAAGGCTCAAAATCTCAAAGTTCTCCGTCCAACCTGCCTTTCCGCTTTGACTTTCAACGTGGGCTTAACATTTGACTTTTTTCCTTATGGAAACAAAACCAAAATTCCCAAAATGCTCCAACACCTGCCTTCCCATTTTTGACTTGAAACATGGCCATGTGTCCCTTTGCGGGCCTGTTCTGTATTTTTGTGTTTTGGCTAAGTCCTTTTATTTGGCAGGGCCATATGTCTAACCCTAGACACGTGGAGGCTCAGCGCACATTTGGGACTGCCTCTAGATTTTCCTTTGAAGTTACACCAAGCTGACACGTGGAGGCTTCCACAAACCCTTCTATACTTAGTTGATTCAACAACTAGCTCTGCCCCTTCTTTGACTCTGACCACGTGGCAAGCCCGCGCACACTTGGGGACCCGCTCTTGATTCTTCCTTTGAAGTTGTGCCGAAGAGACACGTGGAGGATCCTACCAATGCTTGGACTTTTCAACAATCAACTCTATCTTCTTTTAGACACAGGACACGTGGAAATTTGGTGCTTGTTTGGGGTTTCGCCTTTGGCTTCAACCCTTAAAGGTGCGCCGTTGAGACATGTGGAGACTTCATTGGTTCTTTTATACTTAGTGAATCAGTGCATTTGCCCATTTGACTTCTGTTGGACCCTAAACACATGGAGGGATGACACTAGTTCGGGGTCTTTCTTTGGGCTGCACCTTTGAAGTTGCACCGATGAGGCACATGGAGAGTTGATGCATGTTTGGGAACCACCTTTGGCTTCAACCCTTGAAGGTGTGTCGATGAGACACGTGGCATCATCCACTGGCCTTAGACTTTTCAACAACCAATTTAATTTTTGAGGCTCTGACCACGTGGAGGGTTGGTGCTCATTTGGGGTATGTCCCTTGGGTCTCACTTCTAAAGTTACACCGATGAGGCACGTGGAGGATTTTTTCGGCCCTCTTATACTTAGTTGATTAAGCAGTCAACTCCGTCCCTTATCTGGATCTTAGACACATGGAGGATGCACACGTTTGGGGTCTCCACGTTTGTGCACCATACCAAAAGTGCACGGTGAAGAGACATGTGGCTCCTTCCATGGTCCTTCTATACTTATCCGATTCGAGCCTTGATTGAACACTTTGCCTTTCTCCATTTTAAGCATGAAATTTTCCCATCTCTCCGGACTTCTCACTCTACTCAAACATCTCTCAAATGCACTAACTCAAAATTTTCAAAACTTGACTTGAAAAATGAGGGGAATTTTGAGGGTGACAACAAGACACATAAACAACTAGCCACTCGTATATCTCTATTGGGAAGATAGCAAAGAAGCTCTTATATAAGTATTCATGCAGTTCGCTCCACCCATGTGTGAGTGTAAAACTTCAGATTTAGTGTTGAATCTTTAAGCCTACTCTTCTTCCGGATCTATTATCAACTCCTCAACACTTTCCAAGGTCAGTGATGCGTCTTCATCATGCAACATCCTCGAAAACAACCGAACGAGGTCCCGAAATGGAACCAATGATGTAGCACTGGAATTTACTATGAATATCCCAAGCGCATTGGCACATCACTCAACTGGTGAGCATTCACCAAGCGTGTAAATGCACCAGAGCCCCTCCTTAGATTTTCTTGTATAGAATTTTAGCATGATGGAGCATATAGATATCCATATTCATTATCAATAGTAAACAACACACAGTGCATAAACCAGATCTAGTTCCTAAAATAGATATAGAATGAACTAAACAATGACTATAACAAGATTTACCATGCAAGAACTAGATTTAGTCATGTTCAACACCATTATCCATCCAATATTAACCATTATATTAAGTATTGTAAAACACAAAAGCTTCTTACATTACATAAGTATCTCCATGAGTCATGCACGTGACAAAACCAACAACATAACTCTACCATAGTTTTCATACACTAACCCATGTAAATCAATACATATATATAGGGGTGGGGACTTGCCCTTCACCACCCATGCACTTCTCAAAATAGGTCACATGCTAATAATAGCCATGTACCTTTACAATAGGATGCACAACATGCAAGTTCTCTAACAATAGACTTCCTATAGTTAACTCTAAGTAGAAATCCTATTATTAGCCTAAACTATGTATGGCGCTCAATTGTCGTTTGTTCCCAAAATACCATTATGTGGACCGCAAGTCTTCATGTCTTTGTGTGCTCAAGAACGTTAACTCCAAAAATAGCCCTTATCCAAAAAAATGGCTAAGTCCTGATCTTGGGTGCTCTAATCCTATCATAGCGCGTGTGCTCTTCCAAAGACCCTACTTTCGCGCACCCAACACTTAGGCCATTTTCATCCACTCAATAGAATATTTTGAATTACAAGTGAGTTCGAAGGATCCTTTAGGACGTTTTGGGGGAAATTAGATGAAGTAAATTGTATAAGTATGAGGGGTTTGTCCTCATATTGGGGGTTCTTAATATTTTTACAAATAGAAAAATTGAGATATTTTTACTGTGATACTACTTAATTGTCTAAGAATACATTTCAAGTTTTTTACTCTTTTAAATTCAAATGTTAAGATGATTACGTGTATAGTCATTAGCAGGCATTGAGATCATTTGTTTACATGTTCCCTTGTCCATAATTTGATAGATTTAAATGAGATTTGTTTAATTATGAGTTTGGCTTACGTATTCTGGATTATGTATATCAAGCACTTGGTTGATCAATCACATTTTTTGTTGCAATTCTGCATTTCTTGCTTCTCTGAATTACACTAAGTCTGTCCTTGGTGATTAAGTTTTGGTTATTTTTTCAACATTGTGATGTGAGCATTTACTTTGCAATATTGAATGAAATTATAAAATCCTTACTGAAATCATTTTGTTGATGGATTTTCGTAAGCTTTTGAGTGAATCTTAAGTGTATGGGATCAGAAGCAAGAAATACTTCATTGAAATATTTTCTCAAGATTTTGTGCTAAGTATTTTAAGGATTGTGTGGAATATTTGTGCTAATTGAGTATCAATGAATGCAAATCTTCCTTTAAATTGAAACTATGATTAATTGATGAATTTCTCTTTATTATCCAGGATGTTGTATGTGTCTGAGTGAATGTTGTAAGTAGTTTCATTATAAAGATCCATCAATTTACAATCCCCCATCCTTCCAAGCATAAATATACTTCTAGTCTCGTCCCACAATACAAGTCCTTTGTCAGCCATTCTGTTGTTATTATTTACAAGTATTAGTAAAAGGAAATTTTCCCTTTATCAGAAAATGTAGCAACAATGCAACTTATCTGCCAATAG
This sequence comes from Taxus wallichiana var. yunnanensis, assembly GCA_018340775.1. Classification (NCBI taxonomy): domain Eukaryota; kingdom Viridiplantae; phylum Streptophyta; class Pinopsida; order Cupressales; family Taxaceae; genus Taxus; species Taxus wallichiana. The sequence goes on along the minus strand of CM031240.1, from coordinate 11,057,165 downwards.
TAACCTGTGTATGGAAAAATAAGTGTACACCTCACTTTGTGTGACAACTTGTGAAAGAAAAGTGTTGTGTTTATGGCCATGCTTATCCCAACTTTATCCATTGCTTTGTAAGAAGTCGAGAAGTAAAATATTTATCCCTTCTACTATGTTTCAGGTTACCCCTTGGGTTCTCTCACCTGGTCAAAGGCAGGACCAAAAGTAACAAGGTTGGCCATTCCTTTTGTACGTGTCACCCAAGCCCTTCAAAGCCCGGTCTCAATATGTTTGTCAGGACTTCTCCTCTGGCTACAAACGATGTAAAATTTCCAAGTCTGTCATTATTAAAGTACCCTATCTTGTTTGTTGATATAGCTTAGCCCCAAAGGAGGTGTAAATTTGGGTTCCAATAGATCCCATCAAATTCCAAGCTGAAATAATATTTTAGGAGCACCTCGAATAATTTCCAAGTTTTCGAATTAATGGAGGTCCCACCTATCAATGCAAGTTGCAAAACTCAAGAAGACAAAGAAGAGCTTGAATGAGAAAGTGAAGGTGGTGATTTCCTAGAGATTAAGGAAGTATATAATGATACACAAATGATATTTTTTTATTACTCTGGAGGTGATCAAGATGATGACATGAATGTACCTAGTCTCTCAAGTGTGGTGTTTACCCGTTCTCAGTCTCAAAAGGAGCTTTCCCCTTTACTACTTGTGAAAAATAAGAAAAGCAAATATCCTCTTGTGGTGACTCTACCAAACAAAATAATCAGTTGAGGATCTCCTCTTCCACCTTGCATGGAGTCCGCATTGGAGAAACTTGATCTTGTGACAAGCAAAAGGTCACCCGCTATCCCAAGTAAGTCTTCTAATGCCTCTTCTAATTCTAAATCCACTCTGTAAAATATAGTACTTCAAAAGTTCCTAGTGTACCTTTCAAAATACCCTCCATTCCCCAAACATCTACCCTTGCTTCCAAGCCTATCCGACTCCAAAAGAAGTGGCTTCATCCCCCTTTCTCACATCTACTCCTTTTGACATCGTTAACATGCAAACAAAACAAGATTGCATATTTTCAAAACCAAATATCTATGGACTCACCCTAAGTAATTTGAGAGATTTGTTTGGCATATCAAGAGTAGTAGTTCAAACCCCAATGTTATGACTCCTAGTTCTAAAGGACTACTACCAAACCCACCTACGCCTCCATCACAAAACATGCTTTCTTTGAGTGCATCAAAGACAGACAAGGTCGATCCTTTCTACGTATCCCTTCTCGTTGGAGAATACATATTGAACAATTACATTATAGATTTTGGTGCCTCTGACAATGTAATGCCTGTGAAGGTCGTCAAATCCCTCAAACTCACTATGACTCATCCCAATGGCTCTTGTTACTCCATGGAGTCAAAATAGGTCCCACTTGTAGGGAAGGTCAAAGATGCACATGTGGCTCTTGCCAAACTCCCGAGATAAGAAGGTTTCAAATATGATCTTAGTAGCAGACATCCTAGCTTCATTTGAGAATGCTATTGAGTAGAAGCTTCTGCTAACAGTTGGGAGGAAAAATCCAAATGAATTGGTCTTCCGCAACCATTCTAGTTAAGGGAGACATGGAAAAATTACTTCAGAGAATAAGATGAGATACATGGTGCAAAAAGTAGGAAATCCAGAGCCAACATCTTATACCAAAACAACAGGAGGATGAATCTTTTTTGTAACAACCAAGGAGGAAGATGAGATTCCCATCTTGATAGGACCAATCATTCCTTCCCAGAGGGGTATGGATCTTGAAGAATCATTGAGAAACTTTGATCCGTAAGAAGATAGCCTTGAATTGTTGGATGATGCGGGCCATGAAGAATAATAAATGGTTCACAAAGTGAGTTTCAAATGGAGAAATCAAATTTTATGCTTACCCATGAAGAGGAGATATTCTCCTTCCCATTTGGAGATAAATATACTCTCAATCATGTCATCAAGGAGGAGACAAAGCCAACTTGTGATGATCGCTCGAAAGGTTTGAAAGAAAAATCTATGTACGAAATCTTAAGAGTTGCAGATGAAATAGAAAACCTTGAGCTCAATCTCTAACTCTTGATGCGAGCTATGGATCTAAAAGACAAGTCTAAATCTAATCATGGGTGCTCAAGAAATTAAAGATTTGGTTATGATGAGTTCTACTAAAGATAAGAATCCAATTTCCCTCTTGAGCCGAGTTGATGATAGGTATAATGATAAAGCAAATCCTCCCAATGGTCGCCTTGATTTTAAAAATGTAGATTTTTTGAATGAATGCAAAGATGAGCTTCTAGTAGTACCAAAAGGGAATTCTATACAAGAGTCCTTGGAAGTAGTAGAAGGCACGAGAAGATCCTAAGCTATGTCTTGACCTCTTGACTTGTGTGATGGCCATACAAGATGGGTATGAGTTTATTTTTAATACTCCATTCAACATTCAAATACCTCACAATGATATGGGTCAAAAATATGAATTCAAGGCTCTTTGCAGAAAATATGTGAATGAACATGAATGCGGGAATGAAAAGATATCTAAAGATTTAAAAATTTGAACGAAAACCATCCTTGGAGCAATGATGATATAATCAATGAAAAATCAGTAGTATGGATGAACATGGAAGGTAATTAGCATTATAAAATGGATTTCAGATAGAATTAAGGTAATGGACTCTCTAAGTGAAGGTATGAGCATCAAGAAGTTCATGTAGGCTCACTCCTATAAAGTACACAGATAGTTATGAAAGCATCTGGATTTCATAAGTAGTTGAGGAGAGGAGGCTACTTCTGGAACTAGTCAATGGCTTCATAGATCACCATCACTCGGTGTTACCCACTCAAGGGTAACCTCTAAGAAGAGAAGATAACTTCAGTGAAAGTGGGTTATCCCCCATTGTACCCTAAGTTATTTAGGTTTTGTTTCCCTTTCCTTTTGTGTGTGTTCTTTCATTTCCATGTGTTTTGTGTTTCCTTTTGTCTTGTGTGTGTACTCCTTATTATCTATTGCAAATGACTTTGTGAAGCCCAATGGATAAGGAACTAGTCAATCTTATTGAAAATTGAGATTCTAGGATTTATCATGTCATGTACTTATTGTGCACGTTCCATAACATGTCCCCAAGCTAGATCTAGTTGTTTTCTATGTTTTTTCATGGGAAAAATTCACTAGAAAATAGGACAACCATACTATAGTGTCAAAAAAATTCAATGCTACACCTTTCCAAGACACCCCCAAGTCATCCTTTTCCTATGTCACTCATATCCTATCATTCAAATGTTCTTTTTTTTTTTTATTCAGTCCCCTAGGTGATTTAGGAAAAATAAGATCATTTAAGTGCCTTTGGAAAAGTATTTCTCAAAGCGGGTTTTCAAGCAAGCTTAGAAGAGGTTATCATCAACCTTTCTAAGTCAAGTGCATAATCACTAGAGTAATGTAGAAGGTATAAATTCATCATGAAGGTACATTTAGGAGACAGAACATCAAAGAACATATTTAGGAAGATTTTGGGAATTTTGGAAGTTTAGGAGATAATTCGGCTGAAAGGGTTTTGAGGCCAAAGGAGCTTGCACCATGGAAGAGTACCCAAGCTTCAGGAGGTGATTTGGGAGATATAGAATGAGTTTTGAGCCTAAAAATATATCATTAGAAATCATTTTCAACCCTCTACATGGTGGAAAAAATAGATCAATCAAAAACCCCATGCATTTTTCTATAGAAATCATTTTTGTCATGCATAGCTAGAGATCCCAAGAAAAGGAGGTATTTTAAGGTTTTGAAAGAATAATTAAGGCATGTGACCCATCCCATAATTCTCAAAAGGCATTTTTCATGTGAAATAATATAAGTGTGTGAAAATTCATCCGGGAGCTCAAGTTATGGTCTTTCTAAGTCACCCTCCAAGGTATGTTATTCGATACTTAGTCAAATTTATAAAGGGACACGTGGCAACCTGAGGTTGAGGCACACATTTTTTCACCCATTACATATAACCAAAGGTACAAGAAGTACAAAACAATTCCCTCCCCATTAAGCACTCTGGTCACTCATATGACCTCGACGGCTCACTTTAAGCTCCTTTGACCAAGTTGACTTCCTCCTCCACCAACCCCCGCATGCTTGCCACTTGTCTTGAAATGGCTGAGGTGCACTTTTTGCACCTATTTTCCCCTCTCTTCATTCTTAAAGCTATATAATGTGGGAGTTAGCCATTTTCATGCTCATACCCCAAAATTTCTCCCTCCACTCATTTTGCTGAAATTTTCATTGAATCCTTCCTCACCATTTTCTTCTTCCATCCATTGTTGTCTTACTTCCCATGATTTTAAATAAGATAAAATATTAAAAAAATCCAAATTTTTGAAGACTAAAAACCATATTTTCTCCATAAAAACTTTGAAACCCGTGCGGGTGATTTTCTCGTATCTCACAAACCAGTGAACAAATCCTTATGGGGTTTTTGCAATCTTCTTGTCTCCCAGGCACCTTGACAATCCAAACAAAAAAATTCATGCATTGACCTGGATTTTTTTCAGGAAGACACCCCAATTTCCATGTGGTAAAAACTTTGAAAATTAAAATCTCCATTTCCAAACACCAAGTAGACTTGAAATTTCAGAGGTTCACTAAAGAGGAAAACCCCATATCATAAAAATTATTTTCATTGAAAATCGAGGTCCAGAACACCACTTTCTAAAAATACTAAGCCTCCTACATAGGCACTTGTTATTTTTACTAAGTCTTCACAAAGAGTAGTTTGGAGGAAGTGGTGTGCAAATAGTTGATCCGAACAACAATTTGAGTAATTAGAGTCCAAAAGGGTGGAAATCCTCAGTTACTAAAAATAGTAACCCCCTTTTTTCAAGTGCAGGAAGTGTCTTGAGATCCAGTAAATTCAAGTTCATGGGATTTTCATGGTTTCATCTTCTAAGTGTTTGTTCTAGTTTCTCATCCATTTGTGCAATCATAATATCAAAGGAATGGGGGCACTTCATGTTTTGAGTTATTGTCTCATATCATGGAATGGGCATTCTTTAGTGTTCAAATGCACTTCATTAGAGATTTCCAATCAGTACAGTAGTATGGCCATGTTGCAAAGGTCATCAGGGTCCATTTTCCAACTTCAACCTCTTCAGAAGGGATCTTCATGAGCAACACTCATGGTCACCAAAGGAATCATTCAACAATGTTTCTAAACACTTAGTTCGGGTTTCGTGCATCATCCAAAGGAGGTTTCTCATGGTGTAAATCATTCAAGGATTTAGAGTTCACTACATTGGAGCGTTTCATTAGATCATCTGGCAAGGATCAGTGAACTTCATCAGAGGCGGCTTCTTCATTGACATTATTTCTTAGTTATCTCTCTCCTCTTTCTCTCTCTTCCCTCCCCCTATTTCTCTCTCCTCATGTTCTAATTCTTCATTGGGGTTACACTTTTTCATAATGCCTTTATTTTAATTAAAAAGTGACTTTATGATTATAATGTAATAAGTCACCCTTATTTTATAAAAGGGGACTTAATCTTTTCCTAAGAATGTAAAAAGTCATAAGTTGTGCAAAGGCATATGAAAAGTCATGTGGGGGTAGACGAAGAGTCTCTTCTCTTTCTATAAATTGTAAAGGCATCCCCTTTCCAAAGGGTTGTCAATTTTGTGTGTTCATGAGAGAGTATTCCTTGTGAAGAAGCAAATAGATAGCAATTATTCTACTTCTCATCTCTATGTTCTTCCCACTCTTGTTATGTACAATTTTTCTCAAGCATCAATGAAGAAAGAAGGAGTTTCATGCCTTTTTTATTGGGAGATTTACTGAAACTTTGTGCTCTAAATCTTAACTAGTCTTGTTGTCATTTACATAATTGTTTCTTCTAAATCTGTGTGTTGGAATTTTATGATTAATGGGTATATGAATCTAATTTTCTACCTATAACATTAATCCCTCTCTCTTTTTCTCACTCCCTTTCCTCTCTCCTAGCAAAGTCCTCTCTTGCAAGAAATTGCAAGATTTTTCCACAGGTCGGTGGAATGCCTCGGTTAGATCCCCATTCATAAGGCCACCACGAAATAAATTCCACATGTGCATAATTATATGGATCTACACCATTCAAGTAGAGGGACTTAGATTCCCATAGCATTGGCAAGATACCCACCAATTTGTCCACCTAACAAATTATCTCAACAATAATAGTGTAGAGTGTGTATAATGCACAATAGGAGTTGTTGATTAAGATAAATGTGGATTTATGCCTAATCTGATGTTATTGTAGCAGTAAAATAAATGTGTAATGAAGTACAAGAATTAACCAAAGTAAACTAAGCAATAAAATGTGAAACCCTAGTTGCAAAGAGGGGAAGAAATTACTTAGCTTATTTGCAATAAATTTGGAATTATACTAAAGTGTTGACCAGATGGAAAAAGTGATAGGAGCATCACACAGAGACCTAGAAAAATTTAGATATGGATAGATAGGTTAGACTCGGGGCACCTAGAGAGGAACAAGGGTGTCTCACGGTATTGTAGGCTTGTTTTTGGGCACCTGGGTCTGCAAAAAAGCTTAGAAAACATCCTCTAAGGTGTCACAAGGTGTTCACCTTTTTTTTCTTTTGGTCACTCTAAGGTCGCACCAAGATCATCGAGGTTATTGTAAACCTGCAATGAAATATGAACTGAAAAACCCTCAAATAGACATCAAATCCTAAAAAAGAAAGATGCAAAATGAGGGGTTAAATTGTCCTCATCTATCACAATGGTGAACTTACGACTGACTAGTGTACTACATCTGGACCCAATGTATTTCTATGTGTTTTTGTAATTGTGCCCTAGGTGGTTCTCATTTGAATCGCACTTGATAGCGAGTAAGTAACTAAATGTAAATAAATGTAATAGATGTGTGCATGGTATAAATGAACTTCCCTCCTATTAAGTGTATATATAATAACCATCCCTTATGTCCCTTTTGATGGTGCTAGATGGATGTAATGAAGCTCTTAAATGCTTGATGGATGCAACCTTATGTTGTGATAGCTAATGCTTAGTGTTTGATCCTTTATTATGATCACATAACTTTATATTTATATGATTCCCTTCCTTGAATTTTGTAATTAACCCCAAAAATGTCGACTACCAAAAATATAATATGCTCAGACATCTAGAAAGGACCCAAAAAGTGTGAGTAAATTACAAAGGGGTCATGGGCGCCAGAGGGGGGATGAGGGCACTGGCTTGGTGCTATTGTCCAGGATGATAAAATTTGAGAGTATAAAATTCGAAGACTAAGCAAGTAAAGGTGCAAGGCAAAAGGAGCAATAGAAAACAAAGAAAGGTGGCCAAAGACATGGATTAATTAGTACTTTTCTTACTTAGGAACCATATGAATAGTAGTATGTAATCATGACTAGATAATTACCCAAAGTGTGTGATTTTATGTCTACATTTTCCCTTTAACTTATGTTGGTGAGTGAAAAAGCTCGGAAACATAAAGTAGATAGAGATGTGTACCGATAACCATATAGATTGATGATGAAAGTGTCTTTGCCGAGGGACTAGACAAAGTGTGGAGTGATAAAAATGTGAAGTGTGGATGCTAAATAAAAAGTGATGATGAAAATGAACCTAGGGTGGAAACGCATGTATAGATGTCATGATGTACCTGTTGTTGATGTCGATGTTGTTTTTGTTGATGTGAATGATGTGGATGATGTTGACTACCACTTCCCATACGAATGGACCAAAAGAGAAGAATGATCAAGTAGTCAAATATGCATGTATATGTGTAAAATGTATGTAAAAAGTATGTAAAAATGCTAAAAATGTGAAAAGGAACATGTGCACCTAATCCATGATGAGGAAAGAGTGTAGAAAGGATCCTAAAGATGTCGATGAAGGGTGAGTTTTTGGGCGATCTCATGCCATGATAGAAGAAGTATAGGGAGGAAAGTCTAGTGTCATCCTCCAACCTTTAACCACTTCCCAAAGTTGTAGAGTGCTCTGAAATGTTGGTTTTTTGGGTGATCCTATGCCACCACGAAAGAAGTAGTGTAGAGAGGAAAGTCTGGTGTCATCCTCTAACCTTTAACTACTCCTTGGAATGAAAACACCATTGTAGATGGTGTGTACTTGTCCTCAATGTAAATTTCCCAATGCTAAAGGACTCTCTACCCTATCAAAAGCCTTTGTGACATGCCAAAAAAATTGTGCTAAACTGAAAAATGTTGAAGATCTACCCCTAGTCATGACATCTAAGAAGGACATCATTGTGCTAAGGACCCAAGTCTAATTTTGAGCCCCTGTCTAAAATTGAAAATTTTGTTGTATCGATATTGCATTGTGTTGTGTATGACATTGTTTGGGGTTATTTAATTCACCCATATAATGCCCCCTCATTTGGGGTGCATGTGATATCATTGAAGGAGTATGCAACCCAAAAGAGGTCTAGTTGTTGTGCTAAAACTATGCCCTATAGGGGGAAGGGAATGTGCTTAGTAGAAAGTAAGGCACATGCAAACAAAGTGGCTAGGAGAAAAGTGTTAGTACAAGAAAACATGCATGTAAAAGACAAGTGTAGATAATATGTAAGCTAAGACACAAGCAGGTAAAGTAAACACGCAAGAAGAAAATGTAGACCACAAAAAATGGGTTGTAAACATGGGACACCACTCATGATGTCACAAGACAATCAAGGCCATAGTGGTCGTAATCGATAGACAATTTTGCACATAAGACAAAGGGAAAAGCCCAAAATAAGAGCATATAAAGAAAGAAAATAATTGTAACAGATAACCATGGAAAAAATATTCATGCATAACAAATTTTCACATGAAGCACTCGTTAGCATGTTAGAAAGATAAAATGTATGTCAAAGCATGTATAATCCGATAAAGTAGTGTGTTATGAACAAAAATGAAATAATAACACCTGTAGTGTATAAAATTGGATGCCCCTAGGAGCCTCTATGGGATTGGTAATAGGTATTGCACTAAACATCCATGTTGCATGTAATAGATCTATATAATCTATGATCACAACTAGAAAGCAAGTGAACGTGCATGTGTGTATGATAAAGATAATGACATACAAGATATTCTATCTAGCATGTGTAATAAAGTGAACATGTAAGTAGAAGTAAGCAAGAGTAAATACAACCAAGATATGTAATTTTGGATGAGACATAATGGAATGCAATGTGAATGATAGGGGTAGTGTGCCCCCAAGTGGATGTGTATGTATGCAATGAGGTTCATTTATTTATGCCCCTCAAGCAAGTCAAGAATGAACCGTAAATGAGAGTGCATCATTGGGAAATGGTTTGAATGTGTGTGATAGAAAGATGTGATCTATAAATCACAAATTGTAAAGTGTGTGAGTGTGATGAAGTCCATTTGATATGTATACCCTTAGCAATCGAGTATGGACCATGGAACTAGAGTGCATCATAGGGTAATGACCGTAGCGTGTATAAGTAGATGCAAGAGAGATGTAGCATGAATGTGTAGAGTGAATAAGACACAAAGTGTGTAGAAGATGTTGTGAGAAGGAGATTTCCTGCGTGTATGATGTGTGATGTGTGAGATGTGTAATGTGTAGTGTGACTAAGCAATGTTAGAGATATGTGTGGTGAATGTGTCTAGTGTAAAATGTGTGATATGGTCAAGTGTGTGAGAATGTGTGGTGTGTACAATGTGCAATGTGTGAGGTTCATGTGTATAGTATGCCTCAACAAGTCAAGTGTGAACCAAAGCACAAGAGTGTGTCATCGGGAAATGATGCAAATGTGAGATGTGTATGATGAATGTAAAAGACTAGATGCGATGTGTGTAAGATGTATGAAAACAATTGATAATGCTAAAAGGGGTGGGGGAGTAAGTGTGATATACCCCCAAGTGTGTGATGATGAGTGTGTTATTCGATGAATGATGTTTGGAATAGACAAATAGGTGAGGTGTGAAGATGATGAAGTGTAATTGATAGTGTATAGCTGACATGATAGTTAATGAAAGATCACATGTATGTGAGACTAGTGATAGATAGTAATATATGTTTGTATATATGAGTGTTTATTTAATAGATAGATATTTTTATGAAGCATGTAATGTGAATATGAATCGGGGCTCTTATTGTAAGAGATCCCTCAATAGTCATGTAAGAACCGTAATAACATGAGTGTGTCATCGGGAAATGAAATAAATGCGTGTGTATCAAGATGTATATGTTGTATGTGAAATGAAATGAAATGATGTTAATATAAGATGTTGTCGATGCTGGGGAGAAATAGGTGTGATGCCCCCAAGTGTACTATGATGATGGAGATCTATGCAGGTGATACGAGAGGTTTCATGCCATTGTGTCAAAGCGTTGGTTGTGTCATGATAAGAGAGAGGGTTAACACAAATGGTATGTAGCTAAAGCAACAATAGGACCATGCGATGGCGTTGGAGTTAGAAATGTGTCATGTTCATTAGTTGAAGTAGCACTTGCTTTGACAAAAGTGATTGGTTGGAGCTTATGTGGGATTGATGATGTTGTAGAAGACTTGATAAGAGAAGAAGGTGGACTGATTTTGAGAGGTGGTTGTGTAGTTTGACTTGGTAATGTTGTGGATGACTTGAGAGGAGGAGGTGTTATATTGATCTTGAGAGGTGGTTTTTTAAGTGGTGTTTGATTGTCCATAGAAGTAACATTAGAAGTGATGGCGTGATGCTCATTAGACATAGATGAATCAGATTTAGGAACCCATTGAGATGTAACAATTGGAGAGGACCATGTAATATGATGTTGTGTAGTGAATGAGATAAAACCTTGACGCTCAAGATGTTTATTCTGTCATTGTAAATCATAAAAATCATTGTCATTATTTCCATTGATTTAATGATAATTGCAATATGGAAGACCTTGATATTTTGCAAGATGATAAGGAGGATAGAAATGAGTAGTATATGACAAGTTGATTAATTGATGAGTTATGATTTTGGAAGAATGTTTTTGTTTATCATTGATTGCAAACTTGAAGAGGCGAGGGAGTGGCAAGATTTGAGGTTCACTAATATGAGCACATGTAGAAGACATAGAATGAAGATGAGATGTAGAAGGAGAACAAATATGAGCCTGAGAAGCATCCTTAAGTTGTTGGATTTCATATTTAAGAGATGTAATCATGGATTCCATAGCCTGAAATTTGTCTTGAAATAAAGAATGTAAAGCTTGAATTGACTCTAACATGGGTTGATTAGATGGAGGATCATGAAGACTAGGGTCATTAGATAGATATAAAATAACACTCACTTGATGTGGACATATCGCTAGGGAGATACATGGTGTCTAGGGATTTTTTTAGAACAACTTGGCAATTAGGATGCATTTGAATTAAATCATACAAATAAATTTGAGCAACTTTAGGAGCCATGATAGAAAATATGATGTGTTAAAGAAGGATCCAAAATGACCGATCACAAGTGGGGTTCACCAAAATGATTAAGCTAAATGTGGAATTTATGCCTAATCTGATGTTATTATAGTAGTAAAATAAATGTGTAATGAAGTACAAAATGAATTAACCAAAGCAAACTAAGCAATAAATATGAAACCCTAATTGTAAAGAGGAGAAGAAGGTACTTAGTTGATTCACAATAAATTCTAAATTGTATCAAAGTGTTGACCAAATGAACAGAGTGGTAGGAGCATCACACAAAGACCTAGAAAAATGTAGATCTGGATAGATAAGTTGGACTAGGGCACCTAGAGAGGGACAGGGGCACCCGTGGGCACCCTAGGCCTATTTCTGGGTGCTTGGGTCTGGAAAATCTCAGAAAACCTCCTTTGAGGTGTCGCAAGGTGTTTTCCTTTAGTCACCTTTTGGTCACTCCAAGGTCACACCAAGATCTCCAAGGTTTTTGAAACCTGCAATGAAATATGAACCTGTAAAACCCTCAAATAGACATCAAATCCTAAAAAAGAAAGATGCAAAATGAGGGGTCAGATTGTCCTCAACTATCACAATGGTGAACTTATGATTGAGCGCTACACTACATCTCATACCCAATGTATTTATATGTGTGTGTGTGTGTGGAATTGTGCCCTAGGTGGCTCTCATGCGAGTCACACTTGATAGTGAGAAAGTAGCTAAATGTAAATAAATGTAATAGATGTGTGCATGGAATAAAATGAACTTCCCTCCTATGAAGTGTATGTAGAATAACTAGCCCTTGTGTCCCTTATGATGGTGCTAGATGGATGCAATGAAGCTCTTAGATTCTTGATGGATGCAACCTTAGGTGGTGATAGCTAATGTTTAGTGTTTGGTTCTTTATTATGATCACATAACTTTATATTTATATGATTCTCTTGCTTGAATTTTGTAATTAACCCCGAAAAGGCCAACTACCAAAAATATAAGATGTTCAAATGGATAGAAAGGACCCAAAAAATGTGAGTAAAGTAAAAGGGGTCAGGGGCACCCATAGGAGACAATGGCACTGGTGCTTTAGCATCTATTTGGGCGCTAGTGTCCAAGATGATAAAATCCGGAGTATAAAAAGGAAGACTAAGAAAGTAAAGATGCAAGATGTAAAGGAGCAATAGAAGACAAATAAAAGTGGTCAAAGACATGAGTTAATTAGTAATTTTCTTACTTAGGAGCCATATGAATAGTAGTATGTAATCGGGAGTAGATAATTACCCAAAGTGCGTGATTTTGTGTCTAGTTTGTAGAGAGATATCTGTCATGCATGCACGATGTGTGAAGTGTGTAGTGTGTGAGGTTGATATGTGTAGTAAGTCCTCAATAGTCAAGTGTGAACCATAACATAAGAGTGCATCATCGGGTAATGATGATACAAATATATCAAGATGTGCAAAAACGTGTGTGAATGACTAGATGTGAAGTAAGAAGTGATATAGTAGAAGTATGGGACATCGACAATGTGAGAGTGGGGAGGAAGTAAGTATGATGCCCCCAAGTGTATGCCAATGAATATGTTATCCAATGAAATTGAAAGATGAGGGTCCTCCACCCGATGCTTGTGGAGATAAAGGTGTGTGACCATGATCTAAGAGTGGTGATGTATGAGACAAATGATGTGTCGGTGAATGAGACCTATGTGCATGAGACCCATGAGGTGATGGACACCTATGTGAAGGAGAGCACAGAGGTGATGAACAATGTTGTGAAGTAGAATGCGAAAGTGATGAAAACCTATGTGAAGTAGAGTGCAAGAGGTGATGAACACCTATATGAAGGAAAGCGAGGTGGTGATGTATATCTATGTGGAGGAGCTATCCAAGTGGTAGACCTAGACTGATGTGACGTACTAGTTGACCGATGAGACCATGTATGTCATGAGAAAATAGGTGAGATATGAACATATTGTTCTTTAGAGTTGAGAGGTCCCATGGACCTAGATGCTCTAACGAGTACAATGACAACCTCGAGAGGAGGCTACGGCCATAGTGTGGATGGTAGAACACCATTTATAATAATCACTTGCCTATTTTGAATGAACTTGAGACATAAGTGATTCATGGAGATGATAAATTGAGCTACATAGAGATGGCGAGGACCTAATAGCATGTCACACCCTTTGATCAAAGGTGCCACAAGTAAAGGCACAAGCATGGTAAGAGGACCAATCATGTGATCGGGAAGCTCACCATATCCATATGTTTTAGGAACTGGATATGAGATTTGTGAGAGTTGATAGCCGATAGCGACAAGAAGTGCAATAAAACATGTGCTTATGCAAAATGATGGATTAAGCATAGTGTTATTTATAGAAATAAATCCAATAGAAGCACCGATATGTAATGTATTAGAAGATAATGTAGCATGATAGTCATGATCTCGAAAATGTAATGATCCATAGGGATCCGAAATAACTCTACTTCATTAGAAATAGTCAACATGGAGAAAAAAACCACAAAACAGAGGTTCTATCTTTTAAGTAATAGGATCTCTACCTGCAGAGGCAATGGTTACATAAATGTCACCGGCCATGGCGGCGGTCCCGTAACCGCCTAATCTGCATAGGGCGGTGGTCCTAGCCATTATGGACAGAAAACAAAATTTGAAATAGCCTTTAAATTTGAAAGGATGTTCGTTCCTCTTCTCCTTCATGACCTTTCCCATTCTCCAGTGCACGGGAGGACATGAGAAAGGCTATAAATACATGATTGTAGAAGTGTAGAAGATCATCGAAGCATGGGAGCAAGTGAGCAAGAAATCTTTGTGCTGGAAATTGTAATTTTGTAGAAGAAAGGAGTGTTGAGATAGAGCAAGCAAGTAATTGAAAGGAAGTGTTGAGATATTATCTACTTCTCTTTCTTACTTATTGCAAATTTTGTACCTATTGATTTAAATTGGCCAATATAAGTGGGAAGAAAGAGCAATTTCCCTTCTCGACTAGTTTTTCCTCCATTGGAGGTTTTCCAGATAAAATTGTTGGTGTTATGAGCTTATATTCTTTCCTTTACTACAATTGTTGATTCTAAGCACAATAGTAATTCATTCACTAGCTATCTCTGTTATTTTCTAATATAAAGTAAATAGCAGCGATTAATTTGTGATTTGTGAATAATTCCAAAGTTGAAGAGTTTATAGATCATTTGGGTATCGTGAGCTAACAAATATCCAGGATCGTGGTATTTCATTTTTGAATTTTTTATGACAAATGACAAGATCTAAAGGTGAAGAAGCTTTACCTTGTGATCTGGAGATTTCTACAAAGAAGTGGAAACAGAGAATTCAAGGAGAAATGGAGGAAGAGAACTTGGTCCGTAGAATTGAGATGTTGGAGACCATGATGGATAGGATGTTTAGAAGGCAAGAGGAACTTGCAGATTTGCAGAAGATAGCTTCCATCAAGCAAGACTCCATGGACTCGGTGGTTCGAGGCTTAGCCGAAAAATTTGGTGTAGGCAAGAGCCACCATGAGGAAGATTATGGGAAAGAGCATGAAGAAGAGACTTCTAACATAAGAGAAAAGGTAAAATATGAACATACTCCTTTCAAAGTTGAGATAAAAATTGAGATTAAAAGCTTTGAAGGACAAGTAGATGCAAAATTACTTGATAAATGGTTAAAACAGTTAGAGGTCTAATTTAGCATCCATAATGTCACTGAGGCACAAAGGATCACCTTTGCACGTCTCAAAATGGAGGGACATGCTCTAGTTTGGTGGGAAACTCACCTAGCTACTTGTGAAAAGAAGAAGCGTCCTATTGTGAAGTCTTGGCAAGAATTTAAGGAATTACTTAGAGCTAACTTCTATCCTATTGGCCATAAAATTGACCAAATGATTAAATGGCAGTATTTTAGACAAGGCAGTGGTCAAAGTGTGTAGGACTATACTACAGAGTTTCGAGAGGCAAGCCATGTTGCTAAACATGGATTTGGAGGATGAGGATATTCTGACCAAGTACTTGGGAGGAATTCACACTCACCTTCAAAGAAAAGTCATCTCCACAAAGCCCAAGGATCTCAATGAAGCATGTGTACAGGCATACTACATAGATGATGAGAAAAAGCAAGGAGAAGCAGAGCCGAGGGTAAAGCAATCAACAAATCAGCAGAAAAAGGATTATGGGCAAACAAGTAACAAGAGTAAGTGGAAAGGGAAAGGTAAAAAAGTTGCCACTACTTTAAATACTTGTAAAGATCCTAAGAATTTTTGCAAGAATTGTGATATTAATGGTCATATTGACGCTACATGTTGGAAGTTGCATCCGGAGTTACATCCGAAGAACTAAACCAAGGACTCCAAGAAGTCCATGACAACTGTAAAGACAAAAGGGGAGGTGGAAATCAAAGATGACTCTGATGTAGATGAAAGGCTTGGATGCACGGCCACCAACATGGACAATGAAGAGGAGATGAGTAGACTATTCAGATCAAAATCCAGATCAAGAGGACTAAGGTAAATGCTTTGGTTGATACCGGTTCTCAATCTAATTTGATTTCTGAGGTAGTTGTAAAGAAGCTTGGTCTTGAGACTTACAAGCATCCACACCCTTATCCTTTGGGTTGGGTGAAAAAGGGTGTTGAAATTTAGGTAACAAGAAGATGTAAGGTCAAGTTTGGGATAAATTCCCAATATATAGATGTTTTTGAAGCTGACGTTATTCCACTTGATGCTTTTGATGTTGTATTTGGGAGTCCTTACTTGTATGTTAGGGAAGTTATCTTTATGAGAAGGGAAAATTGAGTACAGATGGGTTAAGGATGGGATCAGCTACAACATCCAGCACACCAACGTAAGACACGAGTTACTATGGTAAGTGCTAACCAAGTAAAATGGCTTATTCAGAAAATCATTATCAATTTTTTTACTTTTATTAAAGGATAAACAAGATGGGGTAGAAGTTTTAGAGATTTCTAACCAAGGAAACAAGATTTGGATAGTATTATTCAATATTTTCAGGAAGTATTTCAGGCTCCAAGTGGATTACCACCAAAACAGAAGTAGAGCATGAGATTCAGCTGTTTTCAGAGTCACCTCTACCGAACATCGGGTTGTATAGGAAATCCTTGCTTGAGAGTACTGAAGTAAAGAAACAACTCCAGGAACTAATAGACCAAGGGGTAATACGTTCGAGCACCTCACCATGTAGTTCACCTATTGTGATGGTGCCAAAGAAGGATGGTTCTTGGAGAATGTGCATCGACTACCATGCTTTGAACAAGATCACCATAAAGAACAGATATCCACTTCCCCACATAGATGATCTCTTGGACCAACTTCAACATGCTAAATTTTTCACGAAGTTGGATCTCAAGTCTGGTTATCACCAAGTCAGAATGAAGGAGGAGGATATATGGAAGATTGCCTTCAAAACAAAACAGGGTTTGTATGAATGGTTAGTACTTCCTTTGGGTTATGTAATGCACCCGCCAATTATGAGATTGATTAATGATGTATTGGGATTTCATAGATTCATGTGTCATTGTATATCTAGATGATATCTTGATTTTTAGTGCCACATGGGAAGAACATCTAACACATTTGCAAAGCAAGTCTTGCAAGTTCTCAAGGAGAAACAACTACTTTGTAATATGAAGAAATGTGAATTTTCCAAATAGTCACTTGTCTATCTTGGGCATGTGGTTGGAGGAGGAGAGCTACGAGTGGATCCAAATAAGGTGGAAGCCATCACAAATTAGCCAACACCAATAGGAGCCACAGAGACTAGAATTTTTTTGGGAGCAAGATAAATACATGCGGAAATTCATTTTGGGTTTCTCGGCAATTGCAACACCTCTACACATAGTGGCCACAAAGAGTAAGGGTTTTGACTGGGGTAAGGAACAAGACAAATCCTTTGAGTTATTAAAATACAAGATTATTCATGCTCCAAGACTTGCTCTTCCTAATTTGCAGCAGCCTTTTGAAGTAGAGACAAATGCCAGTGATTACGCCATGGGTGCAAAGTGTTGCTTTAAGGAGGTAAACCCGTATGTTATCATTCTAAAACCTTCACTTCAGTAGTTAAAGGATATTCAGTATATGATAAAGAAATGTATGCACTAGTTCAGAAATTAAAAATGGAAACATTATTTGTTGGGTAAAGAAACTATTGTACACACTAACCACAAACCTCTCCAGTATTTGCAAGCACAGTCTAAATTGCAGCAGCAAGGCACTACAAATGGATGGGGTTTCTTCAGCAGTTCCATCTAGTGATTAAATACAAGAAGGGTAGTACAAATTTGGTGGCAGACATGTTGTCTAGGCCACCCACATAGGAAATTTTTTCCTATTTGGCCACTATCTCTCAGATCGAGCCCTTCACAAAGGAAGCTTACGGAGAAGCATATGCCCAAGACAAAGACTTTGGGGTAACATTTTAGAAGTTACAGTCCCAAGGGGTTGAAAAGATGGGGATTGAAGATTGTTATCTCAAGGACGGGATGCTCTACCGATGGGGGAAACTTTGTGTGCCTAAAGAAGAAAGACTTATATTGATGAGGGAAGCACATACCTCAAAAGTAGTGGGACATTTCGGTGTTGGTAAGACCCTAGCCCACTTGCAAAGGTATGTATATTGGCCCAACATGTAAGAAGGAGTGTCAAAATTTATTTGTGGATGTAAACTTTGTTGTACTAGCAAGCCTAAAACTAGGAAAGAAGGTTTGTATATGCCTCTACCAAGTACTACTCATCTATGGGAGGACATTTCTATTTATTTTGTAGGAGGATTACCTATGTCTAAACATGGCCATGATTATCTCTATGTTTTTGTTGATAGATTCAATAAAATGTGTATTCTTATGGCATGTAAAAAGACAATAAATGCACATGAAGCAACAAATATTTTCTTTGCTAATGTATGGGTGCATTTTGGTTTTCCAAAGTCTATTGTCTCTAACAGGGATTCCAGGTTCTTGGGAAGTTTTGGACTACTTTGTGGGACAAGATGGATACCAAGTTATAGAGGATCACAACTTTCCATCCACAGATAGATGGACAAATAGAGGTGGTAAACAGGACTTTGGCACATGATTGATCGGAGGGTATAACAAGTTAAGTACCCAAGGACTTGGGATGAGTCCTTAGCCTACATTCAACATTCCTATAACCGGGCAGTACACACATCCACTATGAAGTCACCATTTGAAGCATGCCTTGGATATCTACCTATGAATCCACTGGACATAACAGTTGGATAGCAGGATGAGGAGGATACACGAGACATAGAGGTGACTAGAGCCAACAAGTTCATTGAGAGGATCTAGAAAATCCATCTCAAGGTCAAAGAACTAACTAGAGAAATCTCAAGAAAAGTACAAAGCTAGGCACGATCAGCATAGGAGGGAACACAAACTTCATGTTGGAGACAAATTTTGGCTTTACTTGAGCAAGGAGAGACTACAAGGTCAAGCACGGAAGCTCAAGCCACTATGATATGGACCCTTCACCATATTAGAGCAGGTTGGGGAAAATTCTTTTCAACTTGATTTGCCATCATTTATGAGGATGTACTGTAGTAAAAGCGTGAGAACTTGCACCTATATGAGCCATCCATGATAAATGAAGATGAAGAACTACAATTGCTACCTTCCATTGAGGATTACGTCTTAGACTCATGAGGTGAATTAGAGGAGGATGTAAAAGGCACTGACAAAAGGTCGAGAGAGACTAGAAGAGGTCCCTAGAGTCTTGCGCATTAGATCGAAAGGAAAGACACCAAGGTAGGCCCGGTGGTACTCGAAGGAGCAAGCGAGGGAATTGTTTCCTCATCTACTCCCCCACTAAGCTTTTGTGGGACCAAAATCCTCCTAAGAAGGGGAGGTGTGATCCATAGGGATCCAAAATAACTCTACTTCATCAGAAACAATCAGCATAGAGAAGAAAAACAACAAAATGGAGGTTTTGTCTTTTAAGTAACATGACCACCACCTGTGTAGGGGCAAGTGATTATAGAACTACCGCCCACCGGGCAGCAGTCCCCATGTTGGTCCTAACAGTGGCGGCGGTCCTAACCGTCACGGACGAGAAAACAAAATTCGAAACGAATAGCATCTGAATTTGAAAGGATGTTCGTTTCTCTTCTCCTTCATGACCTTTCCCATTCTCCAGTGCATGGGAGGACATGAGAAAGGCTATAAATACATGATTATAGAAGTGTAGAAGATCATCGAAGCATGGGAGCAAGTGAGCAAGAAATCTTTGTGCTAGAAATTGTAATTTTGTAGAAGAAAGGAGTGTTGAGACAGAGCAAGCAAGTAACTGAAAGGAAGTGTTGAGATATTATCTACTTCTCTTTCTTACTTATTGTAAATTCTGTACTTATTGATTTAAATTGGCCAATAGAAGTGGGAAGAAAGAGCAATTGCCCTTCCCGACTGGTTTTACCTCCATTGGAGGTTTTCTAGGATAAAATTGTTGGTGTTATGAGCTTATATTCTTTCCTTTACTACAATTGTTGATTCTAAGCACAATAGTAATTCATTCACTAGTTATCTCTATTATTTTCTAATAGAAAGTAAACAACAGTGATTAATTTGTGATTTGTGAATAATTCCAAAGTTGAAGAGTTTATAGATCATGTAATGATGACTGTAGATGTCTCAATGTGAGCAACTATAAAATCAAGATCCCCTGATGTAGGAGGAGGCACTACGTGATATGTATGATTGGTGAAGAGTCATCCATTTTTTTATCATGTTTTGGAAGAGGATTGTTTAAAATCTTGAGTTTTTATCGTCATTTGACTAATGAAAAAGTCGTAGAGGTCATGGAGCTCAATTACCTTATTATCCATAAGATCTAGAATAATATTTTGAAGTTTTAAACATCTATATGTAGAATTTTCAATGCACTAATGATAATCGCATTTTAAATTTCCATTGTAATTGTGACCTTTAGGATGAGATGGGTCCAGATTGAGTGAAGGAGGAAGCATAATAAGATTTCTCTCAATGAGTTGTGGCAATAGAAGATGTGGAGCAATAAGAAGCTTAGTAAATGTATGCTTAAGTGGTTTCCATTGAAGCACTTTAGTATGAGATACAACATTGACAATAGCCTTAGCTACAGTAGGTTTTGTAGATGGCTTGAAATGTGATTTTCTTTCCATATGCACCGAAGATAAAGATTTCTCATGATACTTAAGCTTGCCTATAGATAGGAGTTTAGTTTTGCATAGCTTAAGAGTATGACATAAATGATTGAATAAAGGAGATGTCTCAAAGATAACACTCTCCTAAAGAGGCGGAATAGACTTTGGAAAAATAAATCTTGAAGTTCAGATTTTGCAAGCACGTTAGACATCTTAGCTAATTTGTTCTTATATCACAAAACATAATCCGCTAGATGTTCATTAGATCCTTGTTTAAGTTATGCGAGTTAATCATATGATATCTTAGAGTCGATATTAATATAGAAGTGAGCGATAAAAGCATTGGCTAAATGTGTAAAAGATGTTATCAAGTGGAAAAGTAGATCATAGAACCAACGCATTGCATAATCATGAAGACTTCTAGGAAAGAGCTTAGCTAAGAGAGTATGATCATCCACAAAATCTAGACAAGCCACATGAAATGCTTGGAGATGCTCTTGAGGGTCACCATGACCATTGAAAATGGGGAGCTTAGGAGTGATGAAATTAAGAGGAAACATGTAAGCAGAAATGGTGGGTGAAAAAGAGTATGAAGTAACAAAGTGGAATCCAAGGAGATGGAGATGCATGAGAAGTAGCATGTTACAATTGATGGATTTGAACTTGAAGATCTTGATAAAGAGAGGCTAAGTCTTGAGTGTTAGTGGAAGAGACTTTCCACTGCGTGTGAGAAATAAGAGGTGGAGTGAAATGGTTGGTGGGAGTAGGAACAGAAACGAGAACATTAGAAGTAGGTGAAAGAGTGGAAGCAGTGGTTAAGTAATGATATTCATCGAAGTGGGGATGGATGAGGTTGCATTAAGCTCCACAAGATTGGTGGCCTCCTCATGAGAAGTGAATAAAAGTAGGTCTAGATCAAAGGATGCTCATAAAGATGAGCATTGAGGTCACAAAGATCATCATTGGTGAAGGGTATAACCATGATGAAAATAAAACAAGACTCCTAGAAGCAAAGGTGGGATCAAGCATGGGGTTCACCAAATGATTAAGAAAATATTGAAATAAATAGATGTTAAATCTAAATATGCAATGATATAAACAATTAATTACAAATTTTATCCAAGCAAAATAAGAAATTTAAGTTTGAAATTCTAGTTACAAATGAAGAGATAAAAAGACTTAGCTATTGTAATGATCCCAAAGGTATGAAAACTAATGAACAGACGAGGGAAGTGTCCCATCAATGCTCATAAAAATGCGAAGTGTCGAAATAAGTTTGATTGGGGCTCACTAAATTGGGTAAAGGGTGTTGGGGCATGCGCAGACCTCCTCTGGGTGCCTGTGATTGCTCAAAACCTCAAAATTGATCTCTATAGGGTCACGATATGTTTCTTAATGTTTTCCTTTAATCACCTATATGTCATCGAACTTCATATGTTATTCACCTAAAACCTAAAAGAAGAAATAAGCACCTTCTCCAGAAACCCTAAAATACATCAAATCCTAAAAAGAAAAAGATGCAAATGGGGATTCGAACTAACCCCTCTATGTGTCATGAATAAGTGAACTTATGATCCAGGCATTGCACTACATTTTAGACTCCATGTAATGTTGTGTGTGTGTGTAGAATCATGCCCTAGGTGGCTCTTGTGCGAGACACACTTGAATAGATAATTAGCTAGATGTAGAAAATGTAAATAGATGTGTGTATGGAAAAATTAACTTCCCCTACTATGAAGTGTATGCTAGAAAAATATAGTCCCTTTCCCTTATGTGGATGTTAAATGGATATTTGAATGCTCTTGTAAATGCCTTTGAAAGCAACCTTAGGTGGTGATAGTAAATTCTTAGTGTTTGGTCCTTTATTATGATCACATAGCTTTGTATTTATATGATTCCCTTGGTTGAATTTTTTGTAACTAACCACTAAAAGTCAAACTAGTAAAAAATAAGATGCCCAAATGGCTAGAAGAGGCCCAAAATGTGAGAAAAGTATAAAAAGGTTAGGTGCACCGGAGGGATGAAGGTGCTGAGCGTTGGCATCTTGGTGAGCATTGTGTCAAAGTCAAAAATGTCGAAGTATGAAAAGATAGATAGACTAGGCAGAAAGGAGTATAAGACCAAGAAGAAAGCCAAAAGAAAACAAAGAGGCCAAATATAGTGGTTAATTGGTACTTTTCTTACTTAAGAATCATATGAATAGTAGTAGTATGTGATCGTGACTAGATAAATACCCAAAGTGTGTGATTTAGTGTCTACACATACGGAAAGGAGTCAACAATCCTCCCTACAAACCACCACATATGTTGGCTCGATGGATGTCATAAGAAAGTTTGGATAGTAAGGTCTTAAAACATGTGTCATATTCTCTAACACTCTTAGATAGGCCCTACTTGATGTCCTTCAATGCATTGATACTTTGTTGCTCGAACTTAGATATATGAAACTCTTCGAAGATGGCACACAATACATCATAGTCCATTATTGTTTAATGTGGATCATATTTCTTATACCAACTATGCACGTGCCCTTGAAGTGTGGTAGAAAATTGACTTGCCTTCCAATCTAGAGTCGTTATTCCCTTAGCTCTCCACAATAACTCAAACTTATGCATGTGCTCAGTTGCATCTTCCACACATCTATACTCTGGCAAGTGAAGTGACATCTCAAGTAAAATTTGAGGAGTCTACCATGGTGATCGTTGAGGTTATTGTAAATGACTATTGTGGCCCTTTCCTAGAATGGGACCAAATGTTGAACCTAAGCCTCCACTAGGATTAAATTCTGCCATGGTGATCGTTGAGGTTATTGTAATGACTATTGTGGCCCTTTCCTAGAATGGGACCAAATGTTGAACCTAAGCCTCCACTAGGATTACCTCCGCATCGGTAGAGGTCTTGATCCTTTTAAGCCCCATGTTACGACCTAGGGACCTATAGAAGAACTTCCTTACATCCCCATAGTAGTGTTAAACGCACAACAACTATTTATCCTATAGCTCCACTAATAGTATTACTTCCAAGTTGGTAGTGCATCAACTTTGCTTTGTCTGACGACACACCTATTAAATTGGTTCCAAACAAAATTTTTCCAACCACGGGTGCATGTTATGTTGCTTTAATCTATTGCACCTCTTGAGATGATATAAATACATGCCTATATATATCTCCTACCCAACGCGGTGATACTTTATTACCTTCCTGCTCACCTTCACTATGATGATCTTCTACAACAACTTCTAGATTCCAAACACCGATTTTGCAAGGCTAGGTGGCGGTTTAAGTCGGATGTGCTACCATGATTCTCATTCTCTCCTCATACTTGCTCTCATCTGATGTCAATGGGTTCCTTCTTCTATTCTTTCCCAATACGGTAGTTCATGATCATGTAGTCCCTCACCTTCTACGGGGTTCTCATCCCTTTCGCCATTCATCATTTTCCTTAGTCTCATTGTCTCCTCAACTACCCTATCTTGCGCATCATTATACTTGCACAATATTTTTCTCTCTCTTTTTCTACTTGAGCCAACTCCATCCTTCCTAACCCCTTCCTTCCCCTACGCGCGGTGGGGTTTTAGCCCTCCATCATGATTAGGCTCTTCATTCTAATTCAATCATCAATATTTTGATGGTTAAAGGTGTCACGTGTAAATATGGTCCCCTTGGCTCACATAAAAACTAGAACTCTAGTTCCTCGTGACATGACTATGTCAAAATCACAAACTTTAGGGTATAACTTGCAACACACCTTCCCACTAGTGGTCTATAGCTCTTGTCCTTTAACGTCTAAATCGAGAGAGTGCTTGATAATGGTCCTAGATCCAAACTTGCTTCCATCCTATCCAAACACCTTTGTTATCTCGCATAAGTTGCTAACCACTGTACAACTCTACTTAGGAAGAAGATGAAGAATGTATTATACAAGCAATCATAGATGTTATCTTCCACCCACTTACGTGCATTAAAATTAGGGTTCAATGTTGTATCATTGAAAAACCATCCTGGTTGTCATGCACTCAAAGCTCAATATTCTCCAAGGATAACTAGAATGCCATGTGTACACCACATGCGAGAGAAGAATAAAAAGAGGTCCGAAAATTGATTCAATAAAATATGATTATTTTATATGAATCTAAATGCACAACTATGATATAAATGATATACAATAAAATATGAATGCTAAATAATTTATTTAATTTATTAATGAAAGGGAATAAGAGGGATAAGGTACTTACCTTGATTTTTTCTTACCTCACAGGTGGTAGAGTTGTGTGATGAAAGCGAGAATATGGAGACCGCCATAATGAACCACATAAAAATGTAGCGAAGTAGAAGCGGCTGGGATGTGGGGCATACGGAGAGGGTGGGGGCACTGTGGGTGCCTTGGTCTTGTTTCTAGGTGCCCTAATCTATAGAAAAGGTCATAACCTAATTTTGATATGGTCATTATGGTTTTGCACGTATTCACCTTTTTTTGCATGTATGTCGTTGTAAGATCGCCAAAGTCACTATAAACTGTAATGAAGAAATCACCTACAAAACCCTCAAATAGACATCAAATCCTAAAAAAGATGCAAAATGAGGGGTCAGACTATCCTTAACCACCACAATGGTGGAATTACAACTGAGCATTACACTACATCTCAGACCCAATGTAGTTTTATGTGCTTGTGTGTGCAATAGTGCTCTTAGGTCACCCTCGTGCCAATGATGCCAAGATAGTGGGCAATAGCTAGATAAAAATGCAAATGTGTGGATGGAATAGAATGAACTCCCCTTCCTATATAGTGTGTATGCAGAGTAATGGCCCAAATGCATTCCCTTGCTCTATGTAGATAGATATCCCTTGATAAGAATAGTTTGCCCATATAATGGTATGTATGTTATGTTTATATAGGGATCTCTTATTCGAATTTCAACACTAATGACCCTGTTAGTACCCAAATTGATTCTCCCTCAATGTCTGAGAAGCATCACAAGTATTGACAGGAAGCTTAGAGACAGATAGATCATAATGAGTCATTTTGTAGCTAGGGATGGGATCTAACTAGCCTTTTGTCACTCAGATGTGGAGAAATGGGTAGCACCCTCAAGAGGATTTGATCTATCCTCACTATTTTAGGTTGTGCCTTTCAACCAAGGTAAGAGAACCCTTTTGTAGCCTATTTTTATGGAGGAGATGGAGATATCCTTCCTAATGAATTTGTTAAGGAGACCTTGAAGAAAATATGATCAATGCAACAAAATCTAACTCTCACAAGTTGTCACTCTAGATAGTGGAGATATTCTCTAAGCAAGGTTCAGGCCACTAAAGACATTTGGAATCTGATTGTTTCGCATTTTTGGTAGTAAAAATTATGCATTTATATACATACATGAAAAAAAGGGTAGTATGGGTAGGATTGGTTGTTTTAAATGAATTTTGGAGGGAGGTGAGGCAGAATGAACTTGTTTTGCTAGATTTTGAAAGTTTTTACAAAATGGAAAGCTTAGACAACAAAATGCTTTCAGAATAGCTAAAATGTTCCTTTAACTAGAATATGTGCTTTAATGGAGGCCCAAATTAGCACTTTTTCACACAATCTATGAGATTCTAACACGAAGGCTCAAGTTGGAAGACCCAATAAAGCATCAAGATCTGAGGCCAATCATGCCTGAGGTACACCCAGAGGCTTACAGACAATCTGTCAATAGATGAAAGAAAAGTGATTTTAAATCGTTTATTTCACTCCCAGATGAAAGCTCTTCTGAGAAGTGAATTACAGATACCACTAAACTATCACAAGGATTGAGACTTGTGTGATTAAGATAGATTTTGATACAAGATTGCAACAAGAACAAGAAAAACTATTTGCAGACATTCAGAAATGAAACAAACACATTTTGCTCAAGATCAACATAGAATAACTCGAGTTTGATTAAATCTATCGAGGGAAAGTTTCTAGAACAATCTCAAGAGCTTATCAATGGTCATACACTCACAACCACCTTGACACAATCGATGAATTAAAACAAAATAGATATACATGCTTCTCGGATATCTTCTTAAAGACAAGGCTTTGTCAAATTTTCCTCTAAGGAATTTTTTTCGACCTCTCCCCCTCTAACCTCCAAACCATTTGCACAATAAATTTTTGTCATTTATAACCTTTACAATAGACCCCTTTTCTCCCCGAAAAAACCCGGACATTGAGTTCCACCAATGCCCTCATGTCATGATCACGGTCGTGATTCCCATAATCAGATCTACAAAAATTCGTCCGGTGCTCGGGGGTAGATCTATTTGAATATCTCCACATTCAACTCCTTCCAAATCACTCTTCCATCTACTCGCTAACCACTTCCACCTCTAATCTATCAAATCGGCTCTTTTTGTGCACGGGAGAAGAAAAATGGAAGATCACATCTAGCCCAATAAAGACCATTTTAATGGTGAAAGATGTCTCCAGATATTCTTCACCAAAATTAGATATCAAAATTAACTCTCCTCTTTGTTTGGCATGTAGGAAATACCAAGAAATCATGAAGACTCGCACTTCCAAGAGCGTTTCAATAAAATGGGGGGAAAATCATATTCAAACTCACAACTGTCGTTGATCTTTACTTTGAATTTGGGTCGTCCACGTGGAAGATTCAATTTTAAAAGCAGCGGGGTTCCCTTTGACTTTTACAACTTTTGAAAAAATGTAAAAGTTTCACATTTTGCTCCACGCCTCGCCCTTGAAAAATGGGCGACACGTGTCCCGATGTGGTTCCCATCGGAACCACACTTCCCTTTACTTTTAACTTTTTTTTCCGTAAGGAAAATTTTCCAAGTTTCCCCAGAGTCCGCACCTCTATCGTTGTTGGAGCAAGCTTTGACCCTTCCTTTATCGGGCTTACAGGCCATTTTTGGTATTTCAACCCTTTTGAGAATAAGAGGAAAAAAATTCAAGTTGCCTCAATGGTCCACTTCCTACCCCTTTTGACTTTTCAAGCGCCACGCATCACTGATGACACACCTTGAGATGGTCCCCAAAATTTGAGACCCTGAAAGAGCGCGAGCTCGCCACATGTCCTGGCCCGAAAAAAATTTGTTTGAAGGCTTGAAGCTCCTTTGGCCATTGAAAAGTCCAAGAAAAATGCAAAGTGAGCGAGAGGCCTCTAAGTGTCCTCTTGACGCTTCTTTAAAATGAAACTCAAGGGCCAGTCTCCAAACATGTGTGGTTCCTCCACGTGTCCCAGACCTCCCAAAACCTTTTGAAAAATACTAAGCATGGGAAGACCCAGTGGAAGCCTCCACGTGTCTCCATGGTGCAATTTCAAAATGATGCCCAAGTTTGAGACCTTAAATGAGCGCAGGCTCGCCACGTGTCCCTATCCCATCAAACTGTATTAGCTACATAAAAATTTGCTTAAGTCAAAGCAAAGCAAAAAGACCTCCAAGTGTCCTCCCGGTGCTGCTCCAAGGCCAAATCAAAAAGTAAATCTTCAAATGAGCATCGCTCCTCCATGCGGACAAATCTCTAAGTGGAGGCAATTCATAAAATTTCTAAAGTACCCTGTTGAGCTGCGTCCAACCAAAAGAGGCCACGTTCCCTAATGATGCAAAGAGACAAATTTGACCCGGAGAAATGCCCGTCAAACCGTAAAATGTAGAAAAACAACCATTTGATCTGGGAGATGAAATTTTTCCAAGGACAAAGGATTTAGAAATGTTACAAGGCTCAAATACGCTCTTCAGAGCTACATCCATTCATTTTTATCAAGTATTTGGGGCAAAAACGACAAGGGAAACAAATCTCGATTGTGGAAAATGGAAAGAACAGGAAAGCCCAAGTTTTGAATGAACAGAGAACGAGAGACCCAAATTACAAACCTTTTCAGAGGGATAGAGAAACAAGGAAACACAAATGGACCCATATGTGATCTTTGACCCAGGAACAAATTAATTATGGCAACAAAAGAAAGCAGAGACTTCTCAGGCACAACACGGGGAGAAAATATAGCAGAGGCCGTAAATCGATAGATTTCAAAGGCAAAATGGGGTGAGACTATTTTGAGCACCAACATCAGCTCTAACTCGGGGATGGGCACTCCCTGTGAGTGCCAAGAACAATGGTAGACCAGGCGCCAAAAATATCCATTAGGCAACAGAGTTATCTCGTAGAAGCGAGAGAAACAAAGCCATCTCCCAAAAACAAAATAGAGAAACCAATAAAAATAGGTCACCAAGGACTAGAACGAGTAGAAACACAAAAAATAGGAAACAAACAAGCAGCTATACACTTTACAAAAGATGTTTACCTTGATTACGGGAATCAATCCAAGAAATGCTTCAAATGCTTGCCATTAACAATTCTAGCAATTCACCATCCAAGTCCTTTAAGAAGAAGGTATGTTCACCAATTATAATATCAATGGAGTAAGGGCCCATCCATAATGAGTCAAACTTACCATGATTTCCCTTATCTTCATGTTTTTATCCCATAGTAGCACAAGATCTCCAACATTGAAAGCTTTGGGAGTGAGCTTCTTGTCAAATAACTTCTTGACTTCTCTACGAAGTTTACATGCCTCACAGTGGGATGCCCTCCTTTCTTTGTCAATTTCAACAATGATACAGTTGTCTGAGCGTCATAAGGACTTACTTTTTGATCCTCCGGTTGTTGGATGAGGCCCGATATGAGGATAGTTGCATATACGGGGGCAGCGGGGCGAGTTCCATACACAAGTCAAATGGACTCTTTCTAGTGGTCTTTTAACAGTGATCCTATTAGCCCAAATAGAAAAATTTAATTGTTTGCCCCATTTTCTCTTATTCATCTCCAAGGTTCTTCCGATAATCTTCAACGAGGTTTTTATTATGAAATCAACTTGTCCATTTCCTTAGGGATTGTAGTTAGAGGCATATGTCAAGTTGATCTCATACTCTTGGCACATTGCCACGGAGAGGTTTAGCTCTAAAACTCATGGCATTATCAACTACAATCTTGGTGGCACCCCAATCTGTAGATGATATTGTTTTAGCACAAATTCCATGACAATTTGGTGTGTTGCCTTCTTGGTGGGGATTGCCTCCACCCATTTAGTAAAGTAAAAGTGGCTACTGAGAATCCACTTATGGCCAAGACTTGAAGGGTCTAAAATCTCACCAATGAAATCCATTCCTCATTGCTTGAATGGAGCTTCAATTGATCTGAAGCTACAAAGGAAGGGAGCACGAAGCTTTGATCTTCCGAGAGAGAAGCGGCGGCAACTCGAAGATCATCTCGAGAGCTTTCCAATGACTATGAGAACGTGACAAACGGACATCGGGAGCTCTAGATATGTTCGGTCAAAGTTCAGACAGCGGGAAAGTCAACTCTGGTCAACTGGTCAATATTGGACCAATCGCACTGTGACACGTGGCTTGCCACCACTCGTCGAATTCACTCGATTTGCCTATCGGGAGACGACAAGTGGAATATATGCTATTTACCGAGTTAATTATTTCTATACCACATTGTATGGGTCGAAATATATATTGGTAGTCCACTTGGTAAGGCCACTTTCCAAATGCCACATATATATATTAATGTTTAAAACATTAGTATGAACCACCAAATCAAATGCATATGCTTTGACCACGTGGAAGGTGGTGAAGCGGTTGTTAGGGGCATTAACCCATGCGTGGAAACTTCCACGTGGAGAAGGAGGATGAAGCGGTTGAGATGGGGGCGGTTAAGTCTAACGTGGTCTTTGACCACTTCATATGCGTGGAAAGGCTTTAAAGCCTTAGACATTATCCCCCACCACCAAAAATGTGGGATTTATATCCACTTATTCAAATTGCCCTCCTTATGGGATTTTTATCCCATTTAAAAACATGCAATCCGCGCCACATGGGGATTTAATCCCATTTAAAAAATAAATCCGCCCAAATGGGATTTAATCCCAATTTCTATATGCTACGGATTTAATCCCATTAGGCTAATATTAGCCTAAGGGATATTTTAATGCATATTTTTGGGCCCTAATTTTTGTATAAATAGGGAACCCATTCTATTGTAATGGACACACACTGACACACAGAGAAGCTCATTATTTAGAGCGGAGCAGTGGACAAGGGACACACACAACTCAAGCTTATTATTTGTTAAGCTTATTTGTGGGATGTGTCAACAAGTATTGTCTATTGGCCTATTATTTTAGGCAATATTAGATGAAATATTTGTGATTGGGAGTAAATTATAAACTACCCAATAGGCCCATTGAGCCACACCAATTACTTGCAAATCCTGGATTGTCGACCGGAGTGCTAGCTTCGCATTGATAGCGTCGGGAAGGCGATCGAAGCGAAGGAGATTGTGCATCGGAAGGTGGAAGTCGGGTGCTATTTTTCACCCTTGTCATCCGAAGAACTGGTGTACTGATAGGCAAGTAAAATTCCATTAGGTTTTCTTGTGAAAGTACTATTGTAACTTACAAGTTTTGACTAGTGGAATGGTTCGACCACGAACCGGAGACGTAGGCAATTGCCGAACTCCGTAATCAATCTGTGTGCAATTGTCATTATTGTCTTGCATTATTTTAAATTGATTACTTAAAAGGAGTAAATTATCGGCAAATAATTAAAGCCTATAAGGGTCGAGATCAGGTAGTAATAATCTGATTATTTTCGGATCATGTTTGGTATCGAGAAGTTATTGGTTTAGCTCCAGTTTGGTTGTTTTTTTTTTGAGTAAAGTTTTGATTAACAAAGTGATTAATCGAGTGATTGCTTCTTCAATTGGTGTAGTTGGTTCAATTTGTGTGAACAGGGTACAAGTGCACTATGGGCAAGATGTCTAAACAGGAAAAGCTCGAGAGATTGAAGCTTATAATCACCAGATCCAGGAAGAGAACTCTCTCCTGCGATCCATGTATTCCTCCTTGGAAGAGGAGAATGCTCGTTTGAAATTAGAATTGCAAACCAAGGATGAGCTCTTGGCAAGGTTGCAATGTGGTGATCAGAGGAAGGAAATACCTTGACTTGAGATATGCGAGAGGCCATGGCAGATGATTGCACTGTAAGTTGTTCACCATGGGAATCTTCTTCTTCCTCCCATTCGGTTTGGATTCAGGTAATGAAGTCTTTGGTTTGTTTGAAAAGCATACTAGAGGCATTGGATCCAAGTTACTAGATAAAATGGGATTTGATGGAAGAGGCCTTGGTAAAAATGGCCAAGGTATTGCTAACCCAATACAGGTCGAGGATCGTCCTCGTTTTGCGAGTTTGGGTTATCTAGTGTGGGAATGGAAATTGGAGAATGCTCGAACGCGATGGGAGACAAGCTTAGAAAGCAAAGTGATTACCCCACTAGTCTGCAAGAAGATTATGAGTAGGAAAGTTGTGCTTCGTCGTCACAGGAAAGATGTGGTAAGAGAAATCAGCGAAGAGGTAATGAGATTCCACCTCCAGTTTCTTACCATAATCATAAGCACAATAAAACTTCTGATCCACTTTTTCAGCTTAAGAAGTATGGTTATGATTTTCAGAAGATGTGGAATTCTTTTCCATGTACTTTTTGTGGATTGCATAATCATTCAGTGGCCAGATGCTGGAAGAGAAGGACACTGATGAAGAAGTTGATGTCGTTCATCAGGAACAGGCAAATCAGAAAGACCAATCTCGTCATGCAGAGTCGAGAAATGGCAAAAAGAGTTCCTCATCCCAGAAGAAGGAGATTAAGAGGAATTTTTGTGCTCATTGCCAGAGGAATGGGCATCGGGTGGAAAATTGCTGGAAACTGCATCCATCTCGCCATCAGAGTAATGGCAAGCCAAAGATGGAATGGAGGCCTATTGCAAAGGCAGAAGAAGTTTCTACTCCACCACCAGTTGACAATTCAACCCAGGACCAGGTAATACCTGAAAGTGAAAGTCCTTTAAAATGGGTAAGTCAACAATTTTTCAATTATATATTGCATAATTCAGATTGATGAATCGTATGCAGTATTAAGTTTGGAGATCTAGATATTGTGAGAAAATCTTTGAGAGAAAGGTTTACAATACTCAGTGGATTTTCTTACTTAGAAAATTTGATTAATGCTCAAACATATCTCTAATCAGCTTGTGAGTACATTACTGACTTGGATACGAGGATTTAACTCATATAAAGCTTGGAGATTGATCGCCATTTGTGCGAGACAGTAGAGTTCATAGAGATCAGCTCGGAACTTCATTCTGTGTAGAGGCATTGTGACCGTGTAGCAGAATGGTAGCTGAATCACCGTTGGCATTGACGTCGGGTCGGAACTTCATTCTGTGTAGAGGCATTGCGACCGTGCAGCAGAATGGTACCTGATATTAGTATGTCAACAAGAGGAGCTCTCAAAGGATTAGCTCGGAACGTCATTCGGTGTCAAGGCATTGCGACCACACATACGAATGGTAGCTGATCAACAGACTTAGCATCATGCATTGGAGGCTCGAGGTCTTGAAAGAGGCTTAGCATCATGCATCGGAGGCGTTGAGGTCTGAAAGAGACTTAGCATCATGCATCGGAGGCTCGAGGTCTTGAAAGAGGCTTAGCATCATGCATCGGGCGTTGAGGTCTATAAGAGACTTAGCATCGTGCATTGGAGGCTCGAGGTCTTGAAAGAGGCTTAGCATCATGCATCGGAGGCGTTGAGGTCTACAAGAGACTTAGCATCGTGCATCGGAGGCTCGAGGTCTTGAAAGAGGCTTAGCATCATGCATCGGAGGCGTTGAGGTCTGTAACAGACTTAGCATCATGCATCGGAGGCTCGAGGTCTTGAAAGAGGCTTAGCATCATGCATCGGAGGCGTTGAGGTCTGTAAAGGGACAAGGCATTGTCCATCATTGACATCGGATCAATCAAAGCTCTACGTAACATGGAGTTCCTTCAAACCAGTTTGGATTCTACGGAATCAACTCGGAGCCAGGAGCTGTGTTATAGAGTAAAAGAAGATCCTTGTTGTCAGATATCAAGAAGCTTAGCACCGCATAGAAGGAGCGTTGAGGTTTCATTCAGAAACTTAGCACCATAAAGCGGAGGCGTGGAGGTCTTCTTCGGATATCAGAGTGGTGCAGTGGAAGCGTCGTGGGCCCATAACCCACAAGTCCCAGGATCGGAGCAAGAGTTGTCGAAGTGAGAAGGTTGGAGGAGAAGACCCAAGGGTCTACTACAGCAGCACTTCCGAGGTGGCAGCAGAGTTTTCAGATTCAGGACAGTATGGAAGCTTTTTGGGACAAAAAGCTTTTCTCAGTGGGGAGGTGTGATCAGGGGATCATTTTCAAAAGTTCCCTAAACATCCCTAAATGGTGTCAGTGTAGAAGATCATCTCGAGAGCTTTCCAACGACTGTGAGAACGCGACAAAACGGACATCGGGAGCTCTAGATATGTTCGGTCAAAGTTCAGACAGCGGGAAAGTCAACTCTGGTCAACTGGTCAATATTGGACCAATCGCACTGTGACACGTGGCTTGCCACCACTCGTCGAATTCACTCGATTTGCCTATCGGGAGATGACAAGTGGATATACTATGATTGGAGTTAATTATTTCTAGGCCACATTGTATGGGTCGAAATTATATTACTTGGTAAGTCCACTTTCCAAATGCCACATATGCCAAATGCCACATATATATATTAATGTTTAAAACATTAGTATGAACCATTAAATCAAATGCATATGCTTTGACCACGTGGAAGGTGGTGAAGCGGTTGTTAGGGGGCATTAACCCATGCGTGGAAACTTCCACGTGGAGAAGGAGGTGAAGCGGTTGGAGATGGGGCGGTTAAGCTAAGCGTGGTCTTTGACCACTTCATATGCGCGTGGAAAGGCTTTAAAGCCTTATACATTATCCCCACCGCCCAAAATGTGGGACCTTATACCCTTTTAGCACAAATGCTTAATCCTTATGGGATTTTATCCCATTTAAAAATGCAAATGCCGCCACATTTGGGATTTAATCCCATTTAAAATACAAATCCGCCCAATTTGGGATTTAATCCCAATTTCTATGTACGGGTAAGGCTAATATTAGCCTAAGGATGATGTTAAATGCATATTTTTGGGCCCTAATTTTGTATAAATAGGGAACCCATTCTATTGTAATGGACACACACACAACTGGAGAAGCTCATTATTTGTTAAGCTTATTGTTGTGGGTGAGTGGACACACGAACGGTGGACACACCAAGCTTATTATTTGTTAAGCTTATTTGTGGGATGTGTCAACAAGTATTGTCTATTGGCCTATTATTTTAGGCAATATTAGATGAAATATTTGTGATTGGGAGTAAATTATAAACTACCCAATAGGCCCATTGAGCCACACCAATTACTTGCAAATCCTGGATTGTCGACCGGAGTGCTAGCTTCGCATTGATAGCGTCGGGAAGGCCGATCGAAGCCGAAGGAGATTGTGCATCAGGAAGGTGGAAGTCGGGTGCTATTTTTCACCCTTGTCATCTGAAGGTTTGGTGTATTGATAGGCAAGTAAAATTCCATTAGGTTTTCTTGTGAAAGTACTATTGTAACTTACAAGTTTTGACTAGTGGAACGGTTCGACCACGAACCCGGAGACGTAGGCAATTGCGAACTCCGTAATCAATCAATATGTGCAATTGTCATTATTGTCTTGCATTATTTTAAATTGATTACTTAAAAGGAGTAAATTATCGGCAAATAATTAATAAACTCATTGATATAACCAGCAAAACCAACATTCATTGCTCTTTGAAAGGTGGCTCCAACATTCATCAAATCGAAGGGCATCCTAACATACACATACGTCTCCCGAGGAGCTTTAAAGGTTGTCTTGATCCTTTCTAATTCCTTCACCACAACCTGGTTATAACCAGAGAGAAACCATCTAGGGTGGAGAGAAATTCACACCGATCCACTAATTGCAGCATGTTTTCCATATTTAGGTAAAGGATAATTATCCTTCATTGATGCTCTGTTTAGATTCATAAAATCTACACACAACTTTGATATCACCATTCTTCTTTCTTCTTTGGTACTAGTTTTGTAACCCAAGAAGAATACCTTATGGGTTGAATAATCCCTCCATCTCTTAGCTTCTTGATTCCTCTTTCGAGTTTAAGAGATAATAGTGGATTGATTGGCCTCTGTTTACTTGCCTAAATGGTTTTGCATTAGACTCAAGGAATCTCAAGTTAAAACAGGTCCTCTCTGTATGCTTTTAGTTCAAAATAGGTCCATGCCATGCTTGATCCGATACTTTTTCAACAATTGGATGTATGATTTGCTTTTCCTCTCATCGATGAGATTGTTGCCTAACCAATTTTTATTGGTTTCTCCTTTGTGCAGGAGGTCATTCTCCTCAATATCTCTTGAGGCTGCCATACATCTCAAGTTAACAATGCGATCAGCATTATCAAAGTGGACTCAAGAGCTTGACCCCTGCGGGAATGGTATTAGTCTTTAGTTGGATGATGTCTTTGCCAAACAAGGTTTCTTTACCCTCTACTACGCACACCATTGGCTCCCAATCAATATTCTAATCAGCAAAATCCTCTTTTTTACAGAAATCTTGACCTAAGCATCATCATCAAAAACCTACCAATGCTCAATGTTATCGGGTATAGATGGCCTTAGCACTTGACATCATACTTGATATGGGGACATTACACAATTATCAAACCGAGATCTTAGTACTACAAGTTTGTCTGCTAAATCATTGAACTTCTTATCATGATGCACAATGTTGAATGAATCAAACATCTCAATGAGATCCCAAGCGCATGCTTATGTAGACACCAAAATTGGGTCACACTCTCCTTGGTCCCTCATCAAATAAACACCTTGAACACATTCACCTAACCATGGCCCCTTTCATCCCACTCTAATATTAATTTAATTAAATTAATTCATTATCCTCACAATATTTATTATTTTAATATCCTAATTGAGATAATGCCCACATATCCACCTCACCTAGCCACCTCACCTCACCTAAGACCTATTCTTAGTAAGCTGCCATAACTAACTAAGACCTACCCAAACACTAAAAATCAAAGCCTATATTCCCTCTAACCACATTCTTACACATTAGAAGGAAGCTTCCATTCTAATATGGAGAAAAAATGAACAAGATCCCAGAAAATCAAGGGGATCTACCTAGTTTAGTAAACCTAGGAAATCCTGCCCTAGCAAGCCGATTCGGTTACCTAAACCACCACCGGTTAACCTTTGGAACCGTCGGTTACCATTTAACCCCCAAAACAACCTTATTTCAAGGTTGGCACATCTTAAGAGAGTTAGAGACATCTTATGAGAACAAGTGACAAAACTAGAGTTGCATGCAAGCAGAACTAGTATCCATACACGCATCAAAGCATCCATAGCCAACACCAAAAGCAACTACAGAGCCATTTGCCTTCACGGGAGCATCCAAGGAAGTGCCAGCACCACACTGAGTTCCTTCCATTTGATCACCCACCATTTCCAACCAAACATCAAGCTCGTACAAACAATAAGTTTTGTTAACCTGCACTAGTTCATTATCATTTGAGTAGATCCTTTTACTTTTGTTATTAGTTTTTGCTCCCATTCCCATTCCCCCACCATCTTACCTCCATGCAAACTTGACCATCCCTTTACCCACACCCTTGAACTACCCATATCCAGATTTTAATCATTCCTATGCATACTGGGACCCACATGAATTTGACCATTGCCCTTCCATTTCCACCTAGCCTCAGATCTATCACCTTGACAAGTTTTTATTGAGTTTCCTATACCCAACCATCTGACACCGATTACCCTGACCATCACTAGTTAGCCTAAGCCGACATTGGTCATACCAGCGTGGCATGTAGTCTCTGTGTTTTTACCAAAAACCAGATAGAGCTTAAAACCTCCACCAAATACCCAAAATTGACCAGAACCTCACTGGCTCCATACCAGTACCTGGGCCAGAGACCTTGACCTTCAGATTCAGTCATAGCTTAGCCTATTGTGAATGAATTTTCTTATTGTAGATGAATGAGATACCTAAATCATTTTAACTACAATAGGATTTCCTTTATTGTTAGCATTAAGTTGTTTTAAACAGTGGATTGATAACTGTCTAGGAAGTATCACGCTTCCCAGATCTAGCATCGCTAGGTAGTCCACTTGTATATATTTTTAACTATTATTTGGTGGTCTTGTTTTCCACTTTAGGTAGTTCCTCCTCAAGCAAAAAAGAAGCTCTCTTGATCGATGGGTTGTGGATCGAGAAGTCATATGCATGTAACAACCTTGACCAACATCTTAACGGGTATTCCTCAGCCCTTTACCCTTATACATTTCCGTCAACATTCGAAGAAACACTCTAGAATCAAGTGAAACATTTTTAGCCATGGGTGGGACCCATTCGGGGTTCTTTGCATTATTTCATTTCTAGGTGAAAAGGTTGTATGTTTGTTTCTTTTCTAAAATTTCTTACATTAAATTTTCTCCCCTGGAACCTTCTCTTCTTCTATTGTCTAAAAGCAATCATATTTTGGTGCTTTAAAAAGAACACTTCTTCCCTTTCATTAGTATCGCATTAGTGAAAGAGCATCCCTTCTCCTGTTCATATTTTTGTCATCGAATGCAACATTTCAATTTGGGTTTAAAACTTGTTTCATTTCATTCTGCTTCTCTGCATTAGCTCACATTAATTGAGGGCAACCTATATGCTGGAAGTCATGCCCAGCTGATGGTTGACAAACAAATCATAGAAAAGCACTTCCTTTCTCTTTCTCTCTCTGAGTCTTACCAAACATCACAAAATTAAAATATATACACATTCTTAAACAACATCTCACCCAGAAGAAGTTGTAGGTGATCACACATGATCACGGCACAGTGGGCACCCTTTGGTTATCTCTGTCAGTACCCCATCGGAGGATAGATACCCTCGCCATAACATACAAAACCTCTCCTTGTAGATCTCCTTCTTCGTAGGAAGCCATCCTCACCAAAAAATTCTATTCTAAAGTTCATGAGTCAGTCCTTAAATAGCATAAGCTAAACAAACATAATAGAAAAAGCACTCTTAGGATCGTATTTTTCTTAGTGTTTCTACTTGGCTTGCGTTTTGAGGTGAGAGGTCATGTTCTTCATTTTTCTTATTTCCCCTTGCACACTCCTCATCACAGTTGGTGTATTCCAGCTTCATCTGAGTGTGCCTGGACCATATTCTCATCATTCTTAGAATTCTAGGTTTGATTCCACATTTAATTTTAACTCACAACCACATTTTCTTCATCGTTGTTTGATTTCACGGTGGTGGTGTGTCGGTCAGAGATGACCGTCGTCGATTACCCTTTGGCCATCATTGATTTCACTCAATTAGCGTCGATTCTTCATTATTTTGGTTAACCTACCCAAAAGGACACCTATTCACCTTCTTTGTTCAGATTCTCTGTCACTCTTATCATATTCACTTACCTAGTAATTCCATTCAAAGCATCTTGCATGTCTTGGGCAAAGTATTGGCCTTTTCCTTGTTTGACTAACTATCCACTTTCCACGATAGCGATTGAAGCCAGTGTTACCTATGACAGGCGTCGATTTAACCTAACTGGCATCGGTTAGCTTGTGTAATTTTCCAGCTGACATTTTAACCTCAATTCACCTACCACCTATTTATCTGTCTCTGTTGTATTTACTATGTCATTTACGAAAAATTAGTCCACGCCTTGCGTCGAGTGCTTGTTCACATGGTGTTGACCCAAAGCCAAGAAAACACCCTCATATTCCATGTCAGTCATCAACCACTCCCACCTAGTCCTTCACCACCTTCTATTTTATCACCCATGGATCCTACCCAACCTATCACTATCGCTTATGGGAGACGAGGAGTTCACGAGACTCCTTGACGAAACTCTAGCCTTTACGGTTTTATCTTTCCCACTCATCCACTCGAGATGCCTCGGGTCGGATTGATATCTGACATGCGTATCTATCCCCCTGACACTTGCTCATACTGCTACGTCCCCTCCTCTCTCCACTTCTACTGCATCTACCTTGCCTTCCAGTCATTTCTTAGGGAGGCCTATATACTGCTTTATGACCATCAGTAATGCATACATCTGTTGCATATGCCACATCCACTATACCTTCATGACCACCCCAGAACATAACCTCATCTGCACCTATTGTTTCATATATACCCATGGCTACACTGACCACCCCCAGTGTCGGTGACCCTACCCCTTTTCAAAACGTTTTTCTTTCTATTCCACAATCCTTAGCCCCATTTCCTTTAGGGTCACCTGACCCTTCCACCTCCATATACGTACTATCAACATCCTCCTGTTTCATCTATCATTCACTTTGGGTATGTACCCCTATTTCATTCCCCTCCTTCTCAATCTACCTATGCAATGGCGATTGCCATATACCGGAATGCCACCCCTCATCATATGCCCAACACCTGACCCTCTTACACTACAGGAGTCACCATGACCATCCTGACCTACGATGACCTAATCAAGTTAATGATGGACAAGATGTAAACATTGGAAACATCGGTTTTAGCTCCCATGACACTCTCACCTATGATGAGATTTGTAATGATCCTATCCACCCATCCATTCCTATCCACCCATATCCAATGCATTGGGAAATGCCTAAATTTAACCACTTGATAGAAAAGAAGACCCATGATAGCATTTGTGGTCTTTGAACATGGGTGTTATCGATGCGCCCATGATGATGATTTAGCTTCCACGAGGACCTTTCCATGTCTCTGGCTGGGCTGCGTTAGATTGGTATAATGGGTTACCTAGACACTCTAGCTTCTCATTTAATTAGGTAGTGCCCAAGCCTTCTTGGATCACTTCTCCATTAACATTGTTAAGAAGGTTACCATGAGTGACCTCTACTCTACGTGTTAGTATGATATGATGAATCTATCACAAATTTTGTTTCGTTGGTGTAGCTTGATCATTAACTCACATTCCAGCTACCACAAACCAAACTCATAAAGCTCTTCACGTGGGCTTGTCACTAGACATATCTCATTGACCCTGTGGAGGTATAGACTTTCCAAACCTTCGATGAGGCATTCACCATGGCACGAAAGCTAGAGATTTGGGCCATCGAGAGAGAAGAAAATCTAACTACGCATGATAAGAATTTGGCATTGAATCAAATGATGCCTCTTCTACTTGAAACCACGAGAACAATTATTCAAAGCCAAGAACCACTAACACGGTGGTTTCAAGGTCGGATTGACTCATCCATCAAATTCCCAGGCTAGTCCCTCATCTAATCTTTCTCATGTCCATTACTTTTCAATTGGATGAGAACAATGGAAATATACCCTAATTGGAGAACCTTATTCTTCTATCTTAGAAAAGTTCATTAAAGTGGGCCATCACCCTTCCTCCCATAAAATCACACATTAGTTTTGACTCTGCTCAAGCTTACACACCTCACATGGTATAAAAAGCATGACCTCTTTGCAACTATCATCGAGTAAAGGGTCATAGTGATGGCCAAATTGCATCACTTTCGAAAAACATTGTCAAGAAATGCTCGAGAAGGTGAGTTAACCTTGGATAATCCCAACGCACCTACCAATTAAAACCTACACATCTTTAAGAAACCCTTTCCTAATCATGCCCCCCTTCTTCCCGATCAAACTAGAGAGACCTCAACTCATAATAGCCATACCCACGAGGTCCATGCTATTTTCAGCGATGCACCTGATCTTTGCCCAATTACCTCATATTCCTTCCATCGAGAAATCCTAGCTCGAAGTCCTCCACTTTGCACTTGAACCCACCTCACCTATTCCTCCACCTACACTTGAGACCCACCTCACCTGTTATTCACTTCCGCCAAGAGGAACACCCTTCGTCCCCTCCCTCACCTGTGAAGGAGCCTCCTGTTAACATTGAGATCATTTCACCTTTGGCTTCTCCACCTAGAGAATCGTCACCCACTAGTACATCTCCGACCCATGGAAGAGGCTTGTTTATCTCCTCCACCCACAGAGGAGCACCCATTTTCTCCTCCCCTATCAAGGATCCAGTAGAAATACCTTTGCCTCTAGGTGACCATTCTCCATCAGCTACCCAAGATCTGCCACAGACTTACTTTCGACTCTCTTACCCACGGGCTTGAAGCTAGCTACATTCCCCGTCTCTAAGACACATTTTATGGGAATCACCATTGGATCCTCATCAACCTCACCTACAATGATGCCTTTCTCATGCTTATCCGATCACCTAGATTATGTGGATAGGGCCTTACTTCGGGCGTCTTTTGCTTCTATCTCAACATAAATGAAGATGTCACTTGCGACACTTCACTATCTCTACCCAAAAGTATTTTGGCCAATTGAGACCAAACAAAACTACAACTACCACAAATTCCACCACGATACCCCTGGCTGACTCAAACTCACCTCTGCATAACCCAACATGCATCTAAATCCAAACCCACACCTACATCATCTTCCTTGCCTAAACCTTTATTCTTGCCTTAGGGGTTCCAAAACCGACCATGACCTTACTCATCCACCCATCAAATTAGATTTAGCTACATCGTCCAAAGCCCGACACAAACCTACTCTAACCCCCAAACAGAGAAGAACCCGATCCTATAAATCTCATACTCCCAACCTCACCAATTACACCTTCATCACTTTCACCCTTTCGTCCGTCTGGGACCTCGCCCCTCAGCGTGGTTAAGAAACCTTCACCCGTCGATAAACTAAAAATGCAATAACCCATTCGACCCTCATCGGACCTCTACCATACCCAAGCACTTTGACGTGACTTACGCCCACACCTATAACATCTTTACCACTCATACCTCTAATACCATTAATAACCGCATTACCCCCGACATTTCGGTCTCTTTCCCTCATGCCTCCTTCACACGACTCCAGGTCGGCCTACCTTCACAGACCTCTCGTTATCTCCATTTGTGACACGCCCCACTCAGCCATCCCATCTTTCCTCTGAACTCATGTACTGTCATATGTACCTTTACCCAAGAAGGTGTAACATAAAGACAAAAATCTGCTGCCCTCGATACGATTGGTCAAAACAACCACACACTCTTGTCGCGGTTCATCTACCATACTCCTACCCAAAACCCAAGGCTCACGACCAACACACCTAAGATCACACCAGCACACTAAAACCATGTGGCTAGAGCGACCTACTCCCCTCATGTAAAGATCGTTTCTCTCTATAGTTTTTCATCCCTACACCCGAAGCCACCTTCTACTTCACACATTGTGATCACCCCAGTGAGGGTCTATGCCAAAATCTAAACCAGCCTCCTTGAAGCTTATGTCATCACATTACCTACCTCTGAGGACACTTATGACCCACTTAAACCCAAACCGAGAAGGGGTTAAAACTAACACTAAAATTTGTGCACTATAGCCATCGTGTGCTGAGGGCGTGATGTAGGGAACCTCTGAAGCTTTAAAGGCAAATTTCTTATCGATTGTGTCCTCTGAAGAAAACTTTGACGATGATGACCTTGCCCAGTGGAGGACCCATTCACCAACACCGCATTCCCATGACTCTTCCCTCACTACCTGCTGGGCTGACCCACTGCCTTTACCCCATGACTCTACAGACCACACCTCTAGATTTGAAAGTAACATGGTTATCATCAGAACTCATCGAACCTCCACCCAAATATCGGTGTGCTTAACTCATACTCTACCAGAATTCCCTTCCAGCCCTTTGGGCTTTTTCCCTTCATGTCGCTATACCTTTCTTGGCTCACCTACTTTGCCTACCTCACCTCATATCAACGCAGATCACGTTACTGCCGGTGCCCCGAGAAAGACAAAGCGCAGGAAAGGCCAACGGTAAGGCCATTGCGA
The DNA here is from genome assembly GCA_018340775.1 of Taxus wallichiana var. yunnanensis. Classification (NCBI taxonomy): domain Eukaryota; kingdom Viridiplantae; phylum Streptophyta; class Pinopsida; order Cupressales; family Taxaceae; genus Taxus; species Taxus wallichiana. The sequence goes on along the minus strand of CM031240.1, from coordinate 11,013,801 downwards.
CTAACCACTATACCCAACATACCATCTTGCACCTACACCTAAAATCACTATCACATGACACATACCTCTTATTATAACTGAATTACACATTGCACCATGCTTTCGAAATAAGTGCCCGATCCCCCTCGAAATGTCTACTGTGTGACCTCCCATCGAACCTCGAAATCCCATTAAATCAGAGCTCTACTGCGGAGGTCTTATGATCTATTGAGGTTTACCCAAATGACCCTACACCCACGGACTCTCCAAACTATTACACCCCATCATGTAACCTCTCTCACCAAATTACCACCTTTATCACACACTCTCTTACCTACTCCGCCAGAAGTAGCCTCCCACTTAGCTTCTCAAAGGAAGGGGAGTCGCACCACCAGGCTGGTGACCCCCAGAACTAGCTCTCTTCATCTTTGTCTATATCATTGATATAGGTGTCGATATTTTATGATCGATGGGGCAAACATTACGTAACT
>CM031240.1:10861336-11013231 GCA_018340775.1 Taxus wallichiana var. yunnanensis | reverse complement strand
GCACATTGGCTCGTATGTAGTATGGTTCTAGATTAGATAATGTGAGAAATGCCGGTGAGAAAGGGTTTACACACTAAGTGGATTTTCTTACTTAAAATTTTGATTAATGCTCCAAACATATCTCCTAATGTTGCGTGTGAGTACCGTTACTAACTTGACATAGGAATTAACTCATATAAAGGCTTAGAGATTGATCCTCATTATTTGTCTGCAGACAATAGAGTTCACAGAGATCACCTCAACTTCATTCCGTAAGAGGCATCGTGCACCGTGTAGAAAATGGTAGTCGACTCACCGTTGCATTGACGCCATGCTCGAATTCATTCTTGCAGAGAGTGTAGGGCATGCGGCCGAATGCGCGTTAGTAATGGCACTACGATATTAGTATCGTCAACACGAGGAGCTCTCTAAGCCGATCAGGCTCAACGTCATTCTGGTATGTCGAGGAAATTGCACTGCCTACACATACGAATGGTAGCTGATCACTCAGATTTCGCATCGTGCATTAGAGGCTCGAGGTCTTGAAAAGGCTTAGCATCATGCATCGAAGGCGTTGAGGTCACAAAGACTTAGCATCATGCGCCGGAGGCTTCGAGGTCTTGAAAAAGGCTTAGATCATGCATCGGAGGCGTTGAGGTCTGCTGAGAACTTAGCATCGTGCATCGGAGGCTCGGAGGTCTTGAAAAAGGCTTAGCATCATGCATCGGAGGAGTTGAGGTCTATAGAGACTCCTAGCATCGTGCATCGGAGGCTCGAGGTATTGAAAAAGGCATGATCAGTGTAGACGGAGGTGTTGAGGTCTCACGAGAGACTTAGCATCGTGCATTGAGGCTCGAGGTCTTGAAAGAGGATTAGCATCATGCATCGGAGGCATTGAGGTGCAGTGCCAGAATGTACTTAGCATCGTGCATCAAAGGCGTTGAGGTGCTGTAGCCAAGGGACAAGGCATTGTCCATCATTGACATCGGATCAATCAAAGCTCTACGTAATACGGAGTTCCTTCAAACCAGCCATTGATTTCTGTGAAATCAACTCTGTGAGCTGTGAATTTGTGTTATAGAGTAAAATAAGATCCTTTGTCAGATATCAAGAAGCATCTATTTCCGCATAGAAGGAGTGTTGAGGTTTCATTCGAAACTTAGCACCATGAAGCGAGAGCGTGGAGGTCTTCTTCGGATATCCGAGTGGTGTAGTGGAAGCGTCGCTGGGCCCATAACCCACAAGTCCGAGGATCGGAGCAAAGTTGTTGAAGTGAGAAGGTTGGAGGAGAAGACCCAAGGGTCTACTATAAAGCAGCACTTCCGAGGTGGCGGTGAGTTTTGATTCGAGATAGTATGGAAGCTTTTTGGACAAAAAGCTTTCCTCGATGGGGAGGTGTGATCAGGGGATAATTTTCAAAAAAAGTTCCTAAACATCCCTAAATGGTTCCGAGTGTAGAAGATCATCTTGAGAGCTTTCCAAGCGTTGTAAGAAGCGCGACAAGCGGACATCGGGAGCTCTAGATATGTTGGTCCAAAGTTCAAAGCAGTTGGGAAAGTCAACTCTGGTCAACTAGTCAATATTGGACCGAATCACCCACTGTGACACATGTGGCTTTCACCATCTCATCGAATTTGCTCGACTTGCCTATTTGGGATATGACAAGTGGAATATATGCTAATTACCGAGTTAATTTATTTCTAGGCCACATTGTATGGGTCGAAATTATAATTACTTGGTAAGGCCACTTTCCAAATGCCACATATATATATTAATGTTTAAAACATTAGTATGAACCACCAAATCAAATGCATATGCTTTGACCACGTGGAAGGTGGTGAAGCGGTTGTTAGGGGGCATTAGACCCATGCGTGGAAACTTCCACGTGGAGAAGGAGGATGAAGCGGTTGAGATGGGGGCGGTTAAGTCTACCACTTCAATATGCGTGGAAGGCTATTTAAAGCCTTAGACATTATTCCCCACCACCAAAAAATGTGGAAACTTATTCAAATGCGGTTCCTTATGGGATTTTTATCCTATTTTAAAATGCAATCCGCTCCACATGGGATTTTAACCCATTTAAAAATACATCCGCCCAATTTGGGATTTAATCCCAATTTCTATGTACGGGTAAGGCTAATATTAGCCTAAGGATGATGTTAATTGCATATTTTTTGGGCCCTAATTTTGTATAAATAGGGAACCCATTCTATTGTAATACACACACATCGATGCAACGGAGAAGCTCATTCTAGAAGCGCGAGAGCAGGTGGACATCGGTCTGACGCCTGACTTCAAGCTTATTATTTGTTAAGTTTTTTCTTGGGATGTGTCAGCAATGTATTGTCTATTGGCCCTATTATTTTAGGCATATTATATGAAATATTTTTGATTGGGATTAAATTATAAACTGCCCAATAGGCCCATTGAGCCACACCAATTACTTGTAAATCTGGATTGTCGACTGCCGAGTGCTAGCTTCGCATTGTTTGCGTCGAAGGCGATCGAAGCCAAAGGAGATTATGCGCACATTCTTGGAAGGTGGAAGTTAGGTGCTTTTTTGCCACCCTTGTCATCAGAAGAAGCTGAGTAATGATGATGCAAGTAAAATTCCATTAGGTTTTTCTTGTGAAAGTACTTATTATAACTTACAGTTTTGACTAGTGGAACGGTTTACCACGAACCGGAGGCGTGGATTTGTTTAGAACTCTATGTAATCCAATCTATGTGTAATTGTCATTATTGTCTTGCATTATTTTAAATTGATTACTTAAAAGGAGTAAATTATCGGCAAATAATTAAAGCTGTATAAGGAGTTTGAGATCGGGAATTCGTAATAATCGATTATTTTTGGATCATTACCATGGTATGGGGAACATAAGCACCACTTTAGGAATCTTAGAATATAAGGTCTAAAAACCTTTGTTTCTTTTTACTAAGGAAAATTCTTGTTTTTCCATGATAGTGTACAAGCAATAGTGTTCTGCTGAAGCAAGGAAAATAGTTGGAAAGGATTCTATATTAGAGTCTTAAAATAGGGCATGCTTTAATGCCTCCTTGATCCCATTAAAGCTTGGATGGCGAGTCTCTTCTCATTTGATTACACAGTCCTTCTTTAGCATGGAAATGATGGGAATGGTCAACTCAATGGCAAAGTTTGATATGAATTTCCTAATGAAGTTTATCGCCCAAAGAAATATTGAATTCCCTTCTTGGTTCTTAGAATTAGGAATTTTCCGATGGCCTCACCCTTTCTAGATCAATCATCACCCCTTCTTGTGACATAATGTGACCAAGAAACTTTGCCTCTATACTCCAAATGGCACTTCTTTGGATTGAATGAGATGTCATATTCTCTACATCTTATCGGCATCTTCTCTAAGTGCACGTAAGTGATCACTTCTCTTCCTTAAAAATATAGTTACATCATTTTGATAACTGCAATAAACTCATTGATATAACCAGCAAAACCAACATTCATTGCTCTTTGAAAGGTGGCTCAACATTCATCAAATCGAAGGGCATCCTAACATACACACATACGTCTCCCAAGGAGCTTTAAAGGTTGTCTTGATCCTTTCTAATTCCTTCACCACAACTTTGGTTATAACCGGAGAAACCATCTAGGGTGGAGAGAAATTCAACACTAGTCCTAATTGCAGCATGTTTTCCATATTTAGGTAAAGGATAATTATCCTTCATTGATGCTCTGTTTAGATTCATAAAATCTACACACAACTGACCTGATATCACCATTCTTCTTTCTTCTGGTACTAGTTTTGTAACCCAAGAAGAATACCTTATGGGTTGAATAATCCCTCCATCTCTTAGCTTCTTCGATTTCCTCTTTCCGAGGTTTAAGAGATAATAGTGGATTGATTGGCCTCTGTTTCTGCCTAAATGGTTTTGCATTAGACTCGAGGGAATCTCAAGTTAAAAGCAGGTCCTCTCTGTATGCTTTTAGTTCAAAATAGGTCCATGCCATGCAATCTCGATACTTTTTCAACAATTGGATGTATATTGCTTTTCCTCTCTGATGAGATTGTTGCCTAACCAATTTTTTATTGGTTTCTCCTTTGTGCTCAAGTCATTCTCCTCAATATCTCTTGAGGCTGCCATACAATCCTCACAATATTTATTATTTTAATATCCTAATTGAGATAATGCCCACATATCCACCTCACCTCATACCACTAGCCACCTCACCCTAAGACCTATTCTTAGTAAGTTGCATAACTAACTAAGACCTACCCAAACCCTAAAAATCAAAGCCTATATTCCTCTAACCACATTCCCATTTGTTAAGAAGGAAGCTTCCATTCTATTCCATGGAGCAAAAAATGCGAGATCCAAGAAAATCAAAAGGATCTCGCCCATTTTAGAAAACCTAGGAAATCCTACCCTAACCGAACGCCGTCACCCTAAACCACCACCGGTCAACCCGAACCACCATCGCTACCATTTAACCCCAAAAAAACCTTATTTCAAGGTCGGGCACATTTTTCTGAGAGGTTAGAGACATCTTCTGAGAACAAGTGACAAAACCAGAGCTGCATGCAAGTAGAACTAGTATCCATACACGCATCAGAGCATCCATAGCCAACACCAAAAGCAACTACAGAGCCATTTTCCTTCATGGGAGCATCCAGGAAGCACAAACCACACCGAAGTTCCTTCCATTTGATCACCCACCATTTCCAACTAGACATCAAGCTCATACAAACAATAAGTTTTGTTAACCTGCACTGTTCATTATCATTTGAGTAGATCCTTTTACTTTTGTTGTTAGTTTCTGCTCCCATTCCCATTCCCCACCATTTTACCTCCATGAAAACTTGACCATCCCTTTACCCACACCCTTGAACTACCCATATCCAGATTTTAATCATTCCTGTGCATACCTAGGACCCACACGAATCTGACCATTGCCCTTCCATTTCCACCTAGCCTCAGATCTATCACCTTGACAAGTTTTTATTGAGTTTCCTATACCCCAACCATACCGACGCCGGTTACCCACAACCATCACCAGTTAACCTAAACCGACATCGGTCATACTAACGACGTCAGTCTCTGTGTTTTTTACTAGAAACCAAGAACAGAGCTTAAAACCTCCACCAAATACCCAAAACAGCCTAGAACCTCACTCTGACCCATACCAATACCCTGACCAAGACCTTGACCTTCAGATTCAATCATAGCTTAGCCTATTGTGAATGAATTTGCTTATTGTAGATGAATGAGATACCTAAATCATTTTAACTACAAGTAGGATTTCCTTTATTGTTAGCATTAAGTTGTTTTAAATAGTGGATTGACAACCATCTAGGAAGTATCACACTTCCCGATCTAGCACACGCTAGGCAATCCACTACATATATTGTTTAACTATTATTTGGTGGTCTTGTTTTCCATTTTAGGTAGTTCCTCCAAGAAAAAGGAAGCTCTCACGATCAGCTATGGATCTCAAGTCATACGCATGCAACAACCTACAACCAACATCTTAACAGGTATTCCTCCTAGCCCTTTACCCTTATCTGTTTTGTCAACATTCAAAGAAATGCTCTAGAATCAGTGAAACATTTTGGCACACCCAGTGGGACCCATTCGGGTTCTTTGCATTCTTTCATTTCTAGGTGAAAAGGTTGTATGTTTGTTTCTTTTCTAAAAAGTTCTTACATTAAATTTTCTCCCTAGAACCTTCTCTTCTTCTATTGTCTAAAAGCAATCATATTTTGGTGCTTTAAAAAGAACACTTCTTCCCTTTCATTAGTATCACATTAGTGAAAGAGCATCCCTTCTCCTGTTCATCTTTTTTCATCAAATTCAACATTTCAATTTGGGTTTAAAACTCATTTCATTTCATTCTTCTTCTCTGCATTAGCTCACATTAATTGAGGGCAACCTATACGCTGAAGTCATGCCCAACTGATGGTTGACAAAACAAATCATAGAAAAGCACTTCCTTTCTTTTTCTCTCTCTGAGTCTTACCAAACATCACAAAATTAAAATATATACACATTCTTAAACAACATCTCACCTAAGAAGAAGTTGTAGGTGATCACACGATCACGACACAATGGGCACCCCACTGGTTATCTCTCTCCAAGACTCCATCGAGGATGGCCCCCCCCCACCATAACATACCTAAAACTCTCTCTCAGAGATCTCCTTCTTCGTAGGAAGCCATCCTCACCAAAAATTCTATTCTAAAGTTCATGAGTCAGTCCTTAAATAGCATAAGCTAAACAAACATAATAGAAAAAGCACTCTTAGGATCATATTTTTCTTAGTGTTTCTACTTGGCTTGCATTTTGAGGTGAGAGGTCACGTTCTTCATTTTTCTTATTTCCCCTTACACGCTCCTCATCATAGTTGGTGTATTCCAGCTTCATCTGAGTGTGCTTGGACCATATTCTCATCATTCTCAAAATTCTGGGTTTGATTCCACATTTAATTTTAACTCACAACCACATTTTCTTCATCGTTGTTTCAATTTCACAAAGTGACTGTGTCACCCAAAGACCATCATCGCATTACCTTCCTTCCGACCACCATCATCGCTTCACTCAACCAACATCGTCATTCACTTGTTTTTTGGTTAACCTACCCAAAAGGACACCTATTCACCTTCTTTGACTATTTAGAGTCTCTGTCACTCTTATCATATTCACTTACCTGGTAATTCCATCAACATCTTGCATACTTGGCAAAGTATTGGCCTTTTTTGTTTTGACCAACTATCCACTTTCCACAGTGACCGACCGTGGTTACCTGTGACTCAGCGTCGGTTTAACCTAACCGACATCGGTTAGCCTGTGTAATTTTCTAGCTGACATTTTAACCCCAATTCACCTACCACCACCTATTTATCCTGTCTCTTTATATTTCTACATCATTTATAGAAAGTAGTCCTACCACGTTAGTGCTTGTTCACATGGTGCTGACCAAAGCCAAGAAAACACCCTCATATTCCATGCCAGTTCAACCACTCCCACCTAGTCCTTCACCACCTTCTATTTTATCACCCATGGATCCTACCCAACCTATCACTATCACCACAGAGACGAGGAGTTCACACGACTCCTTGACTAGAACCCTGCCACCTTGTAGTTTTATCTTTCCCACTCATCCACTCGAGATGCCTTGTGTCACTGATTGATATACGACATGCCCATATCTATCCCCCCCAACACTCACCTACTTCTATCAACCCCCTCTCTCCACTACCCACACCCATCTCTACCTTGCCCCAATCATTCATTTCTCAGCTAGGCCCCATACTACTATATGACCACCATGTCTCCACATCATCTATGCACCCGCCTCCACATCCACTATACCTTCACCAACCACCTAGAACATAACCTCATCCACACCTATTGTTTCATATATACCCGTAGCTACACAACCACCCCCGGTGTCGGTGACCCCTACCCCTTTTCAAAACATTTGTTCTTTCTATTCCACAATCCTTAGCCCCCATTGCCACCAGGGTCACCACGACCCTTCCACCTCCATATACGTACTATCAACATCCTCCCATTTCATCTATCATTCATTCTGGGTACGTACCCCCTATTTCATTCCCTCCTTCTCAATCTACCTATATGGCAGCACCATATACTAGAATGCCACCTCATCATATGCCCAACACCAACCCTCTTACACTACAGAGTCACCCAACCATCACAACCTACCAACAACCTAATCAAGTTAATGATGGACAAGATGCAGACATTGAAGCATCGGTTTCTAGCTCCCACAACACTCTCACCTATGATGAGATTTGTAATGAGCCTATCCACCCATCCATTCCTATCCACCCATATCCCATGCATTGGGAAATGCCTAAATTTAACCACTTCAATAGCAAAGAAGACCCACAACAACATTTGTGGTCTTTCAAACATGGGTGTTATCTGATCACCCATGATGATGCTTTTCTTCTGAGGACCTTTCCCATGTCTCTAACTGGGCCTGCATTAGATTGGTATAGTGGGTTACCTAGACACTCTATCTTCTCATTTAATCAGGTAGCCCAAGCCTTCTTGGATCACTTCTCCATTAATGTTGTTAAGAAGGTTACCATGACTGACCTCTACTCTACGCATCAATGATGATGAAATCTATCACAGATTTTGTTGCTCGTTGGCATAGCCTGATCAATCAACTCACATTCCAACTACCACAAACCAAACTCATAGAGCTCTTCACGTGGGCTTGTGCTAGACATATCTCACCGAACCCTAGGTCCAGACTTTCCAAACCTTCGATGAGGCATTCACCATGGCACGAAAGCTAGAGATTCGGCCATCAAAGAGAAGAAAATCCAACTACGCAATAAGAATTCAACATTCAAATCAAATGATGCCTCTTCTACTTCAAACCACAAAAAATTATTCAAAATCCAAGGGAACCACTAACGCAGTGGTACTCAAGGCCGGCCCAACTCATCCATCAAATCAAGCTAGTCCCTCATCTAATCTTTCTCCTATCCAAACTTTTCAATTCAGACGGAACAATGGAAATACACCCCAATTGGGGAACCTTATTCTTCTATCTTAGAAAATCTCATTAAAGTTGGGGCCATCACCCTTCCTCCCATAAAACCACACACTAGTTTTGACCTACTCACCCCACACCCGCATGGTATAAAGAGCACAACTTCTAGCAACTATCATCGAGTAAAGGGTCATAGTGATGGAAATTGCATCACTTTCAAAAACATTGTCCAAGAAATGCTCGAGAAAGGTGAGTTAACCTTGGATAATCCCAACGCACCTACCAATCAAAACCTACACATCTTCAAGAAACCATTTCCTAATCATGCCCCTTCTTCTGATCAAACCAGAGAGTCCTCAACTCATGATAGCCATACCCGTGAGGTCCATGCTATTTTCAGCGATGCACCCATTATTGCCCAATTACCTCATATTCCTTCCATCGAGGAAATCCTAGCATAAAGTCCTCCACCTCTTAGCCCACCTCAATTCCTCCACCTACACTTGAACCCACCTCACCTATTCCTCCACCCATAGAGGAACACCCTTCGTCCCCTCCCTCACCTATGAAGGAGCCTCCTATTAACATTGAGATCATTTCACCTTTGGCTTCTCCACCTAGAGAATCATCACCCACAGTACATCTCCAACCCATGGAAGAGGCTTGTTTATCTCCTCCACCCATAGAGGAGCACCCATTATCTCCTCCACCCATAGAGGAGCACCCATTTTCTCCTCCCCTATCAAGGATCCAGTAGAAATACCTTTTCCTCTAGGTGACCATTCTCCATCAGCTACCCAAGATCCTCGGACTTACTTTCAGCTCTCTTACCCATGGAAGCCAAGCTAGAAAATTCCCCATCTCTAAGACTCATTTTATGGGAATTTCCATTGATCCTCATCAACCTCACCTACAATAGTTCCTTTTCATGCCTAGCCGATCACCTAGATTATGTGGATAGGGCCTTACTTTGGGGGCATCTTCTACTTCCTATCTCAACACAAATGCAGATGTCACTTGCTGACACTTCCACTATCTACCCAAAAATATTTCAGCCAATCAACCAAACACAACTACAACTATCACAAATTCCACCACGATACCCCTCATGACTCAACTCACACCTCTACCCATAACCCAACATGCATCTAAATCCAAACCCACACCTACATCATCTTCCTTTCCTAAACCTATTACTACCTTAGGGGTCATCCCAACCGCCAACCTTACTCATCCACCCATCAAATTAGATTTAGCTACATCCTCCAAAGCCAACACCAAACCTACTCCAACCCCCCAAACAAGAACCAATCCCATAAATCTCATACTCCAACCTCACCAATTACACCTTCATCACCTTCACCCTTTTCCATCCATCCTAGGACCTCACCCTCCAACGATGGTTAAGAAACCTCCACCCACCGGTAAACTAAAAATGCAACAACCCATTCAGCCCTCATAAACCTCTACCATACCCAAGCACCCGACGTGACTTACGCCCACACCTACAACATCTTTACCACCCATACCTCCAATACCATCGATAGCTTTTGCATTACCCCCAACATTTCAATCTCTTTCCTCACACCTCCTTCACCCATGCACATCTACCTTCACAAAGACTCTCTTTATCCCCATGGGTGACACACCCCCTTCCACCATCCACCTTTCCTCTAGAGCTCATGTGCCCATATCACCTTTACCTAAGAAGGTGCAACATAAAGACAAAAATCACTACCCTCCAATAAGGTAGTCAAAACAACCACACACTCTCCTACCAGTTCATCTACCATACCCCTACCCAAACAAACACGACCAACACCTAAGATCACACCAACACCTAAAACCATAGCTCGACCTACTCCCCTCATGCAAAGACTGTTCCTCTACAATTTTTCATGCCTACTACACCCAAACCCACCTTCACTTCCCATTGTGATCCACTAGTGGGGTCCTATGCCAAAATCTTAACCAACCTCCTTGAAACTTTTGTCATCACATTACCACCTCTCAGACCTTATGACCCACTCAAACCCAAACCAAAGGGGTTCGACGACACCAAAATTTGTGCCTACCATCGTGTGCCAGGGCACGATGTAGAGAACTAGCAAAGCTTTAAAAACCATTCTTATCCAGTTGTGTCCTCCCAAAGAAAACTTTGACGATGATGACCTTCTCGATGAGGACCCCATTTCACCAACACCCATTCCCACAGCTCTTCCCTCACTACCTACTCAACGACCCAGACCTTTACCCCCACAACTCCTAGAACCACCTCCAAGATTTGAAATTAACATGGTTCACATCAAAGAACTCATCAAACCTCCACCCAAATGTCAGTGTGCTCAACTCATCTCACAAGGTTCCTTCCCGCCACTGGGCTTTTTCCCTTCATGTCACTATACCTTTCATGGCTCACCTACCTCCCTACCTCCCCCCTCGATCAACATGATCCACGTTACTACCCATGCTCAGAAGGACAAAGGCAAAGGAAAAGGCAACCACCCACCAACCAACCCTATACCCAACATACCATCTACACCTACACCTAAAATCACTATCCATGGCCCCACATATCCTATTTCTAATGGGGTTACACATCGCACCATGCTCAAACAATTACACCAATCCCCCCTCAAAATGTCTCTATATGACCTCATCCAAACCTCGAAATCCCATCATCAAGCTCTCATGGAGGTCCTTCAATCTATTGAGGTTTTACCCAATGACCCTACACCCGTAGCCTCCATTATCACACCCCATCATGTAGCCTCTCTCACCAAATTACCACCTTTATCCACACCTCCACCTACTCACCAAGTAGCCTCCCTTAGCTTCTCAGAGGAAGAGATCGCACCACACCAAACTGATGACCTGACTCCAACTCTCTTCATCTCTGTTCCACATCGATGATATACGTGTATGACATGTTATGATCGATGGGGGCACTAGCATTAATATCATTTCCTCCCATGCATTCACTCAAATGCGCATACCTGACAATTACATGCATAAACATCCCATCATGTTGTGTTCATTCAATGACGCTATCACCTCTACACTTGGCACCATCATCCTCCATGTTCGCGTGGGCCCCCGCACTATTCCAGAGTTGTTTTATGTCTTGAGGGGGAATTTCAATATAACTTGTTGCTTGGTAGACCCTGATTCATGTCATGGGTTGTGTTCCTTCCACTTTGCATCGTTGTGTAAAGTTTGAGCATGAAGGACACACCTATACCATTCCGCTGATCCATCACCTTTCAAAACTTACAACATGCTTTACCAACCCAATGACATGCTTATACCCATTAAGGCATCTACCTCCATGACCACTACCTCTTCACCTACACCTCCACTCACCAGTGCAGCCACTACCTCAACCACACATACCTCCTCCATTCCTACCACTACCACAACCTCCACAACCAAACCATCGCCTCCCAATCCATTAGCTCCACCTCCGATCCGACCTCCGACACATCATCTATTCCAGCTACCCACATACCAACCACCGATCCCTTGGAAGGCATTTTTCAATGCCTCACTCTAGGGGAGTATCACCTATATAGTGTCAACACATTCCTTACTCCACAAGAATATGGAAGTCTTCACCAACACCCTCATTATGATCACCGTATAGGAGAGCACCTCCTTTATGGTCCTCCCCACCTTCATACCAATCTCACCTATGGGGGACTTGATACTACCACTTACACACCTGAACCACCATCACAAACCTACCCATTTTCTGCTAACTTCCAATCACTTACCAATCACCATTTCACCCACACCTTCCTACACCGATGTGCATGGAAAGGTTTTGGTTTTGGATTTTATGAGCAAGGCCGCCATACTATTATTCCATGTACTACCCACAAACATAATGACCGTAGTGGTATCGGCTTTACGGAACCACCTACCAAGAAGGCCCGCATTGAACTCATTGAGGACATTAGCCCTCTCCACCTTCTTCACCACCATCACCACCTTCACTAACGAGTCGATGGATCCAGAATCCATTCCTCCTAACTTTTTTTTTTTCATAAACACCATTTCCTTGGGGCCTCTGACTTATCAACGTGAGGGCGAGGCTCCTTCCTCTCTTCCCTTCCTATATCCTAAAATGATCGACGATGATACACCTTCGATTAACATCGTTCAATGTCAGGATGATGAATCTATACTCACCTACCTTGGTGCCAAGACTCATATTCATCGGTCATTACCATCTGAGACACAAACCATGTTGAAATGAATCACTATCAAAATCAACATTCATACTCAGATGACCCCACATCCTAAAGATCGGTCAATCTTTTTAGATGTTGCTAAACAGAAGCCATCACTTCCTTTCTCAAAAACCATGACCACATTTTTCTTGGTCTTATGCAGACATGCCTGGTATTGACCCCACCATAGTGGTCCACAATATCGTAACCATTCCCGATGCCAAACCCATCAAACAAAAGCTAAGGAAAATGCACCTCATTTGCTCTTTCTCAAAAAGAAGAACTTCAAACCTCCTCCTTTCTGCTTCTTCATCTTACCCATTGATTATCCTCGTGGATTTCCAACATTGTCCCTATCACTAAGGTGACAGGGGACTCCACATTTACATGGATTTCCATGACCTCAATCTAGCTTACCCAAAAGATGACTTTCCTTTACCTGGTATTGACCAACTAGTTGACCTTACCACTGGTCACAAGATGTTATCACTCATGGATGGCTTCTCGGTTATAACCAAATCTTGCTTTCCCCAGAGGATCAACACAAAACTACATTCATCACCCCTTGGGGACCTTCTACTACCGAGTCATGCCTTTTGGCCTTAAAAATGTAGGGCCACCTATCAATGGGCTATGACTTATATCTTCCATGACATCATGCATCATATATTAGAAGATTACGTGGATGATCTCCTAGCCAAATCTAAATGCCACTCTCCGAGCACCTCGCCATCCTAAAACCATCTTTGACCACCTTATTAAATATTGTGTCACCTTCAACCCAAGAAGTGTGTCTTCATGGTTCTCTCAGGAAAGCTCCTGGGATTTATCATTTCCTTACGTGGTATAGAAGTTGACCCTACTAAAGTCAAGGCCATTCTTGAAATGCCTCCACCCACTAATCTTAGGCAACTCCATAGCTCTAAGGTAAGTTGCAGTCTATTCACCATTTCATCTCGCAATTGTTTGATCGGTGTCAACCATTTCATCATCTTCTCAAGAAGGATGTCTCCTTTAAATGGGATAATGACTACCACAAAGCTTTTGAGGCCTTAAAACAATACCTTCTCCAACCACCCGTACTCATTCCACCTAAAGACGATCAACCCTTCTACCTATACATCTCAACTACCGATCACTCCTTGGGGCCATGCTCACTCATCACGATGAGAAACACAGGAGCAGGTGGTTTATTACATAAGCCATACTCTTTTAGACTATGAAACCCGATACACCCATGCCAAAAATCTTTTAGCCTTAGTTTTTGTTGCCACAAACTCCGCCATTACCTACTTAATCACAAAACTTATGTTGTGACCAACACCGACCCCTTACACTTCATGTATGCCAAACCTTACCAAAATCAACGTGTGCCACACGCACATGCTAGCTCATGCTTTTGGCCAACCTCACCTCAAATTTATCCACCAAAATTCCATCAAGGGCCAAGCCATCACCAACCAATTGGCCGACGCACCTCTTTTTGGGGATCAACCTTCTAATTTTGACTTTCCAGATGAGTCAATTGCTTCCCTTTCCTTGATGAGCCCGCATACCAAATGACACTCTTCTTCTTCGATGGTTCCAAGTGTCAGCATGGGGGTGGGGTAGGTGTTATCCTCATTCCACTTGATGGTGAACCCATGCCTTTGTCTTTCAAACTAGATTTTGATTGTACAAACAATATTTCCAATACGAAAGCACTCGTATTAGGTCTCCAAGCTGCCTATGCCTTGGATGTCAAATCCATCAACATCTTTGGTGATTCCCAATTGGTCATAAACCAAGTCAATGGTATATACCAATGTCATAATGAGACACTTCAAAAGTATAAACATCACGTAGACATACTTTTGACCACCTTCGACCGCTACGCCCTTCAAACCATCCCACGTTCAACCAACAAATTTACAGTAGATACCATGGCCTGCTTGGCTTCTCAAATCCCCGCTTCACCTACCAATTCTAAAATCTTTGTCACCATACAAAGACTCCAATCACCCTCTTATTTACCTCATGAGGTTTACTCCATTGGAACCACTACCCCTGACCCGAGTGACCTTTGGTATAAACAATACTCAGACTACCTTTCCTGTTCCATCTTGCCTCCCGACCTCACTCAATGGACAATGGGCCTTTCTCAAAAGGGTCTCTCATTACGTCATCATGGGTGGCCTCCTCTACAAACATGGCTTCATGGCATTCTCTTACGGTGCCTTACTGAGTTCTCAAAATTCCTTATACCATTAAGGAAGTTCATGATGGCATATGTGGAGGTCACTTCAATGGCCTCACTGTTGCTAAGCGTATTCTTCACCTAGGCTATTACTGGCAACCTCAACCATGATTGTTGTGACTACGTCAAGCATTGTGTAAAATGCCAACAACATGCCAACCTTCATCATACACCCAGTCATGCCTTGCAGGTCACACGTGACCTTTGGCCCTTCTCTCAATGGGGTTTGGATCTTGTCAGAGAGATCAATCCCCATTCTTCCCAATGACATCAATGGATCATCACCACTACCAAATACTACACAAAATGGGTTGAAGCCATACCTCTCATTTCCACAAAAGCTGAAAAAATATGTGAGTTCATCAATCATCACATCATCTATCACTTTGGTGTCCCACATCACCTCATCACTGATAATGGAAAAACAATTCAAAAATAAAACCTTGTGAAAAATTTGTGATGCCTTCGGCATTCAGCTAAGTTTCTCATCACCTTATTACCCACAGACCAATGGCCAAGCCAATCCACCAACAAAACCCTAAACAAAATTCTCATGAAAGTGGTTAACGATACTGGGAAGGACTTGGCATACGCACATTCCTTTCACCCTATGGGCATACCACACTAGTATCCATACTTCCACTACTACCACACCCTTTTCTCTGGTCTACGGTACAGAGGTTGTTCTACCTCTCAAGGTCTAGATTCCCTCACTCCATTTCTCTCCATGACATGCTCACTGATGATGAATTTCATCAGGACCATTTAGCACAACTTGAGTTACTAGATGAATGTCATCTTAATGCTCTTGACCATCTACAAGTTTACCAAAAATGTATCAAACGTGCCTATGAAAATGTGTCCATGAACAAACCTTCCAAGTCGGTGACCTTGTCCTAAAAGAAAATCAACATGTAACCAAAGCAGAAAAAAGTAAATGGGGTAAATTTTTTCCTAATTGGCTAGGACCATACATCGTGACTCATACTTATGGATCAAGTGCTTATCGTTTATCTTCACTCGAGGGTAAACCCAAACTTGAGCCCCTTAATGCCTTGCATCTTCGACCATTCTATTGTTGACTTTTAGTCCTACCTCACCTTCTACCTCTTTCCATGCTCATCCCTTGAGCGCTATCCACTTCCTACACCATCACCAATGATTAAATAAGAATCATGTGCATACCCATCACTTTTTATCTTCTCTTAATTATGTGTACCACGGGCATTACACATAGCATGATTCTCATGGATACTTTTCATCTACCTTTAGATGAGATCCCATGGTCATTTCACCCTACTTTCTGAACAAGAATCCTATTCTTCACCTTAGTCTTGTCCATGACTTAAAATCCCTCACATGGGATCCAACTCCTTGAGTCAAACTTCCAATAAAGAGATGACTCCCTCAAAAGGACATCTTTCTCTCTACAATCACTGCTATAAATAGACTACTCCCTCAAGGACAACTATGTAAAGCTCTTTCAAAAAAAAAAAAAAAAGAGAGAGAGAGAGATCTGAAGCTTCCCATCATCATCAGCTTCACGAAGACCTCAAGGAGTTAATTTCCTCATCCCATATAGACTTCCCACATCGATCAGTCTATCTCAAACATCAATTAAAAAAAACCTTTTTAGTCATGGACTTTCCCATTGTGACCTTGGATCTCTTGCCACAAAGGCATGCTACCTAGTACCATATAAAAACTAACCACTTTTCACCCTCTCACCATTCACTTCATTTCCTACCACCTCAAGGGACCTCGTGGAACCGTGACATTTGGTGGTCATGTGACTACTTTACACCTTTAGAATAATCAATCATGCAATGTCTTTAGGGTCTTATGTTCATCAACCTATCTCAGGTATGACTTACTCATTATGATCCTAACCAATCAGGTGGCTTTCTTGCCTCCTCTTATCTTTTAACCTTCCTTATTACGTATTGATTACCTTATACAGACTTGGTCCTCGACGCTTACCTTTGGGTCATCTTCTTCTTCCACCACACTCAACATCACCTCTACCAATGAGCCCACAATTCACCCATACCTAATAGACCTAGACTCAATCATGCCTATAACATACCCACCCATACTCTTACCTCCTCACATTCTTCCCTAGCTTATGGGAGAACTACATCGGCCTGAGGTCCCTTTTAGCCGGGACTATGTAGGCAGCACTCGAGGGCATGGGGCCCTTGGAGGTTAGCTCGGCCACTCTCTACCCTAACCAATTCATCTTTCATTTTCCTAAATCACATTCTACCCTACTTAGTTTCCTTTTTATATCAAAAATTGAAATTAAACCAAACAAACAACAAGTTGCTTCACATTTTTATCATCATCAAAACATACATTTATTATGACTACCATTTCTTTACCATCATCATGCATGTATTATAAAACATCTTAAACATGACCCATATCATCATTCATTACACAAATTAATGAATTACAACCTCAACCAATTTAAACTCCACCATGCCTATGACCTAACTCCACCATGCCTAAAACCTAACTTCATCCATGCCTAAAACCTACTCAACCATGCCTACAACCTAACTCAACCATGCCTAAACCTAACCTGACTCAACCATGCCTACAACCTGACTCAACTCCATCCATGCCTACAACCTAACTCGATCCATGCCTACAACTAACTCAACCATGCCCTAACTCAACCATGCCTATAACTTGACTCAACCATGCCTACAACCTAACTCGATCCATGCCTATAACCTGACTCCATCCATGCCTAACACACCTATCCTAAATCCATCTATGCATAATAATAAAATTGTATCAACACAAGCACATAATGACCATCATCATCATCATCATCTCTATAAATACAATATCCAAACATGTGTATCCATATACATAACTATCAAATGTCTTCGGACATGTAGGCCGGTGTATATAATCCAATCTCTCAAAACTCTCATATACAACCTCACCATCTTCGGCATACATGAGCTGGTATATGCTCAAAAATATACAAAACTCTCATACATCCTCACCATCTTTGCACATGCAGGCCGATATATATCAAAAATGACTAAAATACATCAAAATATAGGGATGGGCATCAGCCTCATCCTACAAACATCCTCCATGTCAGTCTCTCTGGTCTCCTCCTCGCTCCTGTCTGATGGCCTGATATCATCTCACCACCCGCCATAGGTCGGTCGGCCCCCTATAGGTACATCACCTGAGCTAGGCCTCCGTGAGCTGTGGCCTCACCCCCGATCATGTCTCGGGCTCATGCCCCTGTGCTCTCCACGCTATGTGAGTACGGGATCTCGGTCCTCTCACTAGAGGCCTGTTGTGCCCTGTACTCTCCATAGGATAGAAAATCTATCCCAACCGCTATCAACTGATCCTGATAGTATCTAGGCCTCACCTAAGGCATCCTGTAACCTAGATAGGGGTACTTGTCTGTGGTGGCCCCATCGGCCTCGCCCTCGCCCCCATGACCTACTCTATCCTGTGGGACCCTCCCCTCCCTACCTATGAACTCGGGACCCTATCCCTGTCCTGGTGCCTGGAGGTGTCATCGCCTCGCACACCTGTGCTGTGCCTCTAGCCTCGTAATGCCTAAATCTACACTTTGTGCAAAGGGCCAACTAGCCCTACAAACCTATAACCTACACCTCGTAAGGTGGCTACCTACTCATCATCACCCTCCATCTCCACCTCCGGGCCATCTAGGGCCTCAGAGACTGCCACTCTGCACATGCAATGCGGCCACCTCTACCTCTCGATGCTACTAGCTACCCCTCGTACTACATCCCCAATCCGTGTAATCGTGGGTCACCACCTACCCCCTATAGGGCATCTCTCTACATAGTGATGGTGGCTAAATCTGCTTCCTGGCCTCGGGAGGTACTTGCTCTCATAGCTGGCCACCCACCACTATCTATACCTATCCATCATGCCAACATCATCAATCCATCTGGTCTATAACCTACTCCTCCTTCCCAATAGGTACTATGTCAGCTGGGGAAGTGGCAGTGGTCTCTCCACATCATCCCTCCGTATCTGGGGAAGGGTGGTGGTATATCCTAATAGTCCAAACTACCATCAACCCCTATCTCACGGGGATCATCTCTCATGCTCTCTCGCATGATGCCCTCTATCCATCTCGAGTAGTCAAGGCCAACTAGCTCTCTCACCATCTATCTGTATGAGGGATAACCCACATACGGTCTCCATATAATATCTACCCCAAAAAATCCCTCCAATAGCCTTCGTAGTATGCTACATCATGTGTAGCCCTTTTTGATCACCGCTCTCAATAACAGCACCCATCACCTGTACCCCACCCACACAAAACCTAGCTGAAAGGCATCTACTCGGGGCATACCCACTGATGCACATAGATAATGTGCTCATAGGCCCAACAGTGAAGAATGAATGTACAACATAGGCTAACCTAGCAAGAGCCACCCATACACCCATAGCTCTCTCTATATAACTACACCAGGAATGTTGGTGCCTAGGAAAATCGGGTCCTCTCCATCATCATGTCATGTAACACTCCCATCGTGATCATGGGAATCTCCCACCCTCTCGCATCCGGTAGAGTGCAAAAATAAGACGCCTCCATCAGCAATACTACTACTAGCCTCATCTCCTCTAGATGGGCTAGGTACATCTCTCCATAGCTCAGGCTGGCACTATGGAATGTCAGCTCTACCATCCCCTCCCCAAATACTATCAACATCAACTCCTCTGATGCCTCTGAGGAGATCAAATATACCTATGTACCCAATATAGGTAACCATAGATCCTGAACACATCCTCCAGGGTGACTGTCATCTCACCCATCGGTAGGTGGAACGTGTTGGTCACCGAATCCCATCTATCGATGAGGGTGACCATCAACTCAGCTACTACTACATGCATGCCGGTAGCATCAGACCCCACTCAGGCCCACCTCCTCAACATGCCGCAACTCCTCTTGTCATCTGCACTCAACTATCACAGAGTAGGGGGTGGCACCTGTCTCACATCCTCAACTAATCTCTCACCTGCATCCAACAAAACAATCACATTATTCAAGCTCAAACCATACCCACAATCACCTACACCCATTACCCTACCTATTTTACTTCACTACTTACCCATTTATCCCATGGCCTAACTACCTACCCAACCCAACCCACACCTACTTACCTTACCCACCCAACCCACCCCCTACCTACCCACCCCGCACCACCCTACCCCCAACCCAATATCACCTTCCTACTTACCCAATCCACCCCTAACCTACCCACCTACCTACCCTAACCCTACCCAACCCAACATCACTTTACCTATTTACACACACCCCTCACCTACTTCCATTTTGACCCACTCCCCGACCTTACCTACTTGCCCACAAGTCTCGACACTTGGCCCCAACCACCCAACCCTTGCCTATTCCACATTTTTAGGTAAGTGTTTTATCCCCCTAACCGGTGCCAATCCTCCTAGACCGACCATGGTTTACCCATAACCGGCATCGGTCACCTCATCCATGACCGATTCGGTTAGACTTTACCGATGCCGGTCAACATTCGACCGACGTCGGTCCACTGCTCAATGACACCCACACGCAACAACAACGTGCCCTAGCTTTCCCATTTTTTTCTCATTCCTCACCTCCCCACCCCTCCCACCTCTCCTACACCCCCTCCCACCTCTTCTACTCCCTACCTCTACCCTTCCCATCCTTCTTTTACCCAATTTACCCTCCTACAATCCAATTTCATTTCCCCCTCAACCCCATTTTTCTCCAAACCTAACTTCTACCCTAATCTACCTCACAAAACATGAAAAGGATTTGAACCTTACCTCATCTCATCATCTCCTCCATGGTGGCACCTCCGTCACTACTGACCGGTGGTCCCCCCGATCCTCTCCTACCTCTACCATCACCAAATGACCTCTCACTCTCCAACCAATCAATCCACTCCAATCGATCCAACTCAGCTCATGGATCCACCTATCACCCAACTATCCTCTACCACGATGCTCACCAACTCAGTCTTCAATCTCACCTTGTCACTTTTCACCTTTTCCTATCTCTTTTGTCATTTTCTCCTCTTTTGCAAAAGACAAATGAATTGAAAAAACATGGATTTTTCTCTTTTTATAACAACCTCGACCTAACCGGCGTCAGTTTACCATAACCGACATCGGTCCTGTGCCCTAGCTTATCATGGTGGTCTAGTTTGACCGACATCGACATCCCTTCTTAAACCATCATCGGTTTCCCTACTTAGTCTTTTTCCTACCCCCTACCCCCAATTTTTGACCTAATCCTTTTTTATCCTACACTCACCTCACTTGGCCACACCACTTGACCTTCTTGACCTTACCCTTTACCCCCTCACCTCATCCTCATTCGGGACTCGTTATTTTACCCATACCTCGGCCCTACCCATGCCGTGACCTGATACTTGACCTGGACCATCGCTAGTGACCTTTGACCTCATGTGTTCGTTATACCTTGCATGCACATTACTACCTATGTTGATGGACATATACCGACCTTACCTTGCTCTCTTGCCATGACCATTTATCCCGACTCCAACCTTTGTGTACTGAACATACCTAAACATTCCTACACCCGACCTACATGTCATGTTTCCCCACCATATCCTATACCTTGATACCGAATCACCTCAACCTTGTTTGATAAACCTATCGACCTTAGACAATGTAGAGTTTTCTCTGCTCTTCAACTCGGTACCATGTCCCAGTTTATATGTGTGTGTGTTTGATCACAATACCTTTGACCTTGACCCATTACCTAGATTACCCGAGTGGACCTTTTTCCTTTTTTACCCCCATTTCCCACCTTCCTCTTCATCACATTCACCTTTTATCAAACCACTCACCGATTCTACCTTCTACCTCATCAGTTCTGGTTTGAGGGGATCACCTTCACCCACACATGGGGCAACCACATCTTATTTTTTCAAGCGCTGCACACTACCAATACAAGCTACATGACAAAAAAGGGCAAAATGTAGACACCAAAATTGGGTCACACTCTCCTTGGTCCCTCATCAAATAAACACCTTGAACACATTTACCTAACCATGGCCCCTTTCACCCCACTCTAATATTAATTTAATTAATTAATTAATTAATTCATTATCCTCACAATATTTATTATTTTAATATCCTAATTGAGATAATGCCCACATATCCACCTCATCTAGCCACCTCACCCTAAGACCTATTCTTAGTAAGTTGCCATAACTAACTAAGACCTACCCAAACCCTAAAAATCAAAGCCTATATTCCCTCTAACCACATTCCCGTCCATTAGAAGGAAGCTTCCATTCTATTCCATGGAGCAAAAATGGGCGAGATCCAAGAAAATCAAAAGGATCTACCCATTTTAGAAAACCTAGGAAATCCCACCCTAACCGACGCTTGGTCACCCTAAACCACCACCGATCAACCCAAACCACCATCGGTTACCATTTAACCCCCAAAACAACCTTATTTCAAGGTTGGCACATTTCTGAGAGGTTAGAGACATCTTTTGAGAACAAGTGACAAAACCAGAGCTACATGCAAGTAGAACTAGTATCCATACACGCATCAGAGCATCCATAACCAACACCAAAAGCAACTACAGAGCCATTTGCCTTCACGGAGCATCCGAGGAAGTGCCAAACCACACACCGAAGTTCCTTCCATTTGATCACCCACCATTTCCAACCAGACATCAAGCTCATACAAACAGTAAGTTTTGTTAACCTGCACTGTTCATTATCATTTGAGCAGATCCTTTTACTTCTGTTGTTAGTTTCTGCTCCCATTCCCATGCCCCACCATCTTACCTCCATGAAAACTTGACCATCCCTTTACCCACACCCTTGAACTTCCCATATCCTAGATTTTAATCATTCCTGTGCATACCTAGACCCACACAATCTAACCATTGCCCTTCCATTTCCACCTAGCCTCAGATCTATCACCTTGACAAGTTTTTATTGAGTTTCCTATACCCCGACCATACCGACGCCGGTTACCCACAACCATCACCGGTTAACCTAAACCGACATCGGTCATACTAGACCGATGTCGGTCTCTGTGTTTTTTACCAGAAACCAAGAACAGAGCTTAAAACCTCCACCAAATACCCAAAACAGCCCAAACCTCACTCCGACCACATACCACTTCATACCAAGACCTTGACCTTCAGATTCAATCATAGCTTAGCCTCGTTGAATGAATTTTCTTATTGTAGATGAATGAGATACCTAAATCATTTTAACTATAGTAGGATTTCCTTTATTATTAGCATTAAGTTGTTTTAAATAATGGATTGATAACCATCTAGGAAGTATCACACTTCCCAGATCTAGCACACACTAGGTAGTCCACTGCATATACTATTTAATTGTTATTTGGTGGTCTTGTTTTCCATCTTGTGCTCCTTTCATCAAAGAAATCCTACAAAGTTATCAAAGATCAACACTTGTGTACAATACTTCATAGGATGAATTGTTGGGATCTTCAATAAGATGCAACATCTTCTTTTCCCCATACAACTTGACAAGGCTACCCTCAACTAGGATGGTGGCATAGGACATATCCATTTGAACACTCCCACCAACACTTGCAGCCCACCTTCTAGATAACAACATACCCCACTTGGTTGGGCAGTCAACAATAACTACATCAAGCTTCAAATTCCCTCAGGATAGGCTACAAGTTGCGCACCACCAACACCCTTCACACACCCCACCACTAGTACCTCTCTGGAATCCATAGCAGTGCACTTCCCATATGTAATTGTTACTTTGATATTGAGTTCATTCATAACTTCTAGAAGCATAACATCGCACGATGCCCCTCTGAATCAAATATGCAAACAGGCAAAGAATCTATCCTTAATGATCATGGTAGTGAAGAATGGGTCCACATTCAGCTAAGAATCTACCAAGGATGTTCCCAAATAAACCTCAGGTGGTTCATCTAGCTCTTCTGATGCTGGTGGCACCTCTAATTCCTCTATGACTAGTGGAGTCTCCACAATGTTTATATTTTTGCCTAGGGAAATCTTCCCTTCTTTCAATCCCAAGTATTCAAATGCTCTTTTCTTGTGCTCAGGAATCCTAAGCAACTCAACAATTGGAACAAAAACTTTGATTTGACTTAAAACTTGGGCAATGTCATATGGGACATTCTTTGGAAAGGCAACATTGGATGGCAAGGTAGTATTGGAAGGAAAGCTAACACACTCACTAGGCGGTACAGATTTTTGACAGCTTGGGCATGAGGAGGGGTATAATTTTTGTTTGGAACTATAGGGCTTTTGGCAAATGCATCTTTCTTAGGAACCTCTTTAGGAATGTTTGAAAGTAAGGAGCTTTTGGCTTGGCTTGAGGCCCTATCCCTATAATAACCTTACTTCTTGTGTTATATTCCTTCTCTTGAGCAACAACAACATTCATCAGTAACTGTCTATCTTCCTCAGATGGGATTCCTCCATCATACTTCTTTATCATTAAATCCCTTAAATATTCAAAGTCATTATTGGGCAATTCAAAAGCTTGCATACAATATCTACTTCTAAAGTATGAGAGGGAGGAAGAATAGGTACCCTATGAATGCAATCCCAAAAAGTGGTAGCAGTCTGGAGACACTTATCACTTCAGTTGAAGTTGCCCCTTGTTGTGAGCTTGTGGAGTAACCCACCATGGAGACATCATCATCATTATCATCATAAGCTTCTTCTTCTTCTTCTTGATCTTCTTTACACAGAGCATGGGGCATGAAACATATGTCACACCAATCAATGACATATGTCTCCTCCACAACATCAACTTTGCAGCGAAAGGATCAAGCACCATTCTATTTTCCATGGCTTAGGGTTTCCTATTTCCAAATCCAATAGGTCCTTGCCTCTCGTCATCAAATATTTGGTGATTTGTGAACCTGTCTTGGCCTTGCTAGCTTGTGTTGACCTTGTGAGCTCTACCCAATCCCCTTCT
Source organism: Taxus wallichiana var. yunnanensis (assembly GCA_018340775.1). Taxonomy (NCBI): domain Eukaryota; kingdom Viridiplantae; phylum Streptophyta; class Pinopsida; order Cupressales; family Taxaceae; genus Taxus; species Taxus wallichiana. Next base: position 10,988,274 of record CM031240.1, on the reverse strand, counting down.
CTTCCCGTGCTAGTTTGTATGATATTTCCTTGACATGACCTCGCCAATGTTTTCACAACTTCCTCCAAATCAAGAGGCTTACTTGTCTTGAGGTTTTTCTAAGGGTGATTAGTTTTACACCCTCCCTTTTTAGAGGCTTTCTAATTGCCTTAATATTGTTCTCTATTTGCAGAGCCATGGTGAAGGCCTGCCTCAAATTAGTAGGGTTTTTGTCCCTCAAGTAGTAAGTAACCTTTTTATCAAATGCATTTGAATATTTGATCAAACATGATTCATCACAAGGCCTTATCCTAACAGAAATCTTCTCAAGGTCTTGTTAAACCTTGTGTTGAAATCATGTACTGACTCATTAGGATTCTTTTTTATGTTTTCAAATTCTGTCAAAAGAAACCTAGGGTCAATTCTATCACCATACTACAATTTAAATGCATTGCTCATCTCAGTCCAAGAATCAATAGATTTATATGGCAAAGCTTTATACCAGTCCCTTGCATCCTCTTCCAAAGTATGGATAAACAACTTGATATATACATCTTCATGTTTAATCTCAAAGTCTTCCATCATATTGATAAAAAGCTTCAGATGTTGATCACCAGCTTATAGCATTGTTTCCTTGGAACTTTGGTAATATGTTTCTTACATCTCGAGGAATTGCATTCGGATAGCCAGCCATCCCTACAAAATTTAAAGGTCTAAAGGTATTTACAACAAATGGAGGTCCAGGTGGGGCAGGGACACATTGTTTTGAGGAGCCGACCTGGAGGGGTGACAAATTGATAAGGGGAAAAGGGTCTCAAACACAAGGGTATAATTTTCAAAGTGGATATCCCCTAAAGGCCTTGTTTTTGGAAATCCCTATCAACTTCTAAAAAGATGGGGAAGAATGAGAAGAAAACTTATCAAAATCAAATGAAGGCCCCTCTCTAGTTGGAGAATTCAATTTCACAAAGAGGCTACCCGATTCAAGCACTTGAATAGCATTCTTCAATGATAGGCCGATCACTTTCATCAATGGAGATCCCTCTTCTTGTCTGTTGATCTCCCACAACTCTCCAAGCTTTTCCTCCTTCTGATTTTGCTTTTCCTAGCTCTGGAAATAATGTCCTAGCAGGTTCCCTAGCGCAAAAAGACCTTCTTCCTTCCAGATTTGTAAAGGTTAGTAAAAAATCTCACTTGACAGAGGTTAAGACACTGGTATTCATTAAGAATTAGATCAACAGGAATCACCACCAAGGATTTCCACCTTAGTTGTGCAAATGCACTAAATATGATCTATCAAATGTTTGTCAACACTAGAAATTGGACAAGGAAAGATTCTGACTCTTCTTTACTCATATTTATTAATGACACTTAGTGCAATAACTGTAGAAAATGGAAATATTACACATAGCATTTGTAACTTTGAAACTTCTTACAGGCCTAAACACAGGATGATGCCTGAAAAGATGTATTAGCACTTTGAGCATTCAAGAAGTGTTTACTAGGGTCTGAATATGAACTGCAATCACTATGTCCCCGGAAATGGCACCACTTAGGTGTTGTTGACGGGCTAAATAGATATGAACTGGCAGTGAATCAGCAAATAGTCTCAGCAACTCAAATAATTCCCCGACAACGGCGCCACTTAGGTGTTGGTACCCAAATTGATTCTCCCTCAATGTTTGAGCAAAGCATCACAAGTATTGACAGGAAGCTTAGAGATAGATAGATCATAATGAGTCATTTTGTAGCCAAGGATGGGATCTAACTAGCCTTTTGTCACTCAGATGTGGAGAAATGGGTAGCACCCTTAAGAGGATTTGATATATCCTCACTATTTTAGGTTGTGCCTTTCAACCAACGTAAGAGAACCCTTGTGTAGCTCATTGTTTATGGAGGAGATGGAGATATCCTTCCTAATGAAGTTGTTAAGGAGACCTTGAAGAAAATATTATCAATGTAACAAAATCTAACTCTCACGAGTTGTCACTCTAGATAGTGGAGATATTCTCTAAGCAAGGTTTAGGCCACTAAAGACATTTGGAATCCTGATTGTTTCTACATTTTTTGGTAGTAAAAATTATGCATTTATATACATACATGACAAACAGGGGTAGTATGGGTAGGATTGGTTGTTTTAAATGAATTTTTTGAGGGAGGTGAGGCAAAATGAACTTGTTTTTCCGATTTTTGAAAGTTTTTACAAAATGGAAAGCTTAGACAATAGAATGCTTCAAAATAGCTAAAATGTTCCTTTAACTAGAATATGTGCTTCAATGGAGGCCCATATTAGCACTTTTTCACACAATCTATGAGATTCTAACATGAAGGCTCGAGTTGGAAGACCCAATAAAGCATCAAGATCTGAGGCCAATCACGCTTGAGGTACACCCAGAGGCTTACAGACAATCTCTGTCAACAAATGAAAGAAAAGTGATTTTAAATTGTTTATTTCACTCCCAGATGAAGCTCTTCTGAGAAATGAAATTACAGATGCCACTAAACTATCACAAGGATTGATACCTTTGTGATTAAGACAGATTTTGATACAAGATTGTAACAAGAACAAGAAAAACTATTTGCAGACATTCAAAAATGAAACAAACACATTTTGCTCAAGATCAACACAGAATAACTCGAGTTTGATTAAATTTATCAGAAGGGAAAGTTTCTAGAACAATCTCAGAGCTTTTCAATGGTTGTACACTCACAACCACCTTGACATGATCAAATTTAAAACAAAAGAGATATACAGGCTTCTCATATGGCTTCTCAAAAGACATGCTTTGTCAAATTTTCCTCTTAGGAATTTTCTTCGACCTCTCACCCTCTAACCTCCAACCATTTGCACGATAAATTTGTACCATTTATAACCTTTACAATAGACCCCTTTTCCCCAAAAATCTAGACATTGAGTGCCACCAAAGGCTCTGCCATGATCATGGTCATGATTCCTTAATCAAATATGCAAAAAGTCACCAGGTGCTCAAGGGGTAGATCTCTTTGAATATCTCCCACATTCAACTCCTTCCTCTAGAAAATCACTCTTCCATCTACTCGCCAACCACTTCCACCCCTAATCTGTCAAATCTGGCTCTTTCGTGCATGGGAGAAGAAAATGGAAGATCACATCGAGCCCAATAGCCAGACCATTTTAATGGCGAAAGACGTCTCCAGATCTTCTCCACCAAACTTAGATATCAAAATCAAATCTCCTCTCTACTTTGACGTGTAGGAAATACCAAGAAATCATGAAGACTCACACTTCCGTGAGCATTTCAAGAAATGGGGAAAATCATATTCGAGACTCACAGCTTTCATTGATCTTTACTTTGAATTTGGGTCGTCCACGTGGAAGATTCAATTTTAAAATAGGCCCGAGGGTTCCCTTTGACTTTTTACAACTTTTGAAAAAATGTAAAATTTTCACATTTTTCTCCGCGTCTCTGCCCTTAAAAATGGGCCTAACACGTGTCCCAATGTGGGTCCCATCGGAACCACACTTCCCTTTTTACTTTTAACTCTTTTTTCCCAAAAGGAAAATTTTCCAAGTTTCCCCGAGAGTCCACACCTTCGCCATTGACTGGAGCAAGCTTTGACCCTTCCTTTATCAGGCTTATAGGCCATTTTTGGTATTTCAATCCTTTTGAGAATAAGAGGCAAAATTCCAAGTTGCTCTCTAATGGTCCACTTCCCCACCCATTTTGACTTTTCAAACCCTGCACGCGTCACACCATTGTGCAACTTGAGATGGTCCCCAAAATTTGAGACTCGAAAGAGCACAAAGCTTACCATATGTCCCGCCCGAAAAAATTTGTTTGAAGGCTTAAAGCTCAATGGAAGGTGCCATGTGTCAGAGTCCGAGGAAATCTCCTTTGGCCGTTGAAAATTCCAAGCAAAATGCAAAGTGAGCAGAGGCCTCTAAGTGTCCTCTTAGCGCTTCTTTAAAATGAAACTCAAGGGCCAGTCTCCAAACATGTGTGGTTCCTCCACATGTCCCAAACCTCCCAAAACCTTTTGAAAAAGGCTAAGTATGGGAAGACCCAACGGAAGCCTCCACGTGTCTCCATGGCACAATTTCAAAATGGTGCCCAAGTTTGAGACCCTGAATGAGTGCGGGCTCGCCACGTGTCCCTGTCCCACCAAACTGTATTAGCTGCATAAAATTTGTTTAAGTCAAAGTGAAGCAGCGGAGACCTCCACGTGTCCTCCCAGTGCTACTCCAAGGCCAAACCAAAAAGTAAATCTTCAAATGAGCGTCGCTCCTCCACGTGGACAAATTTCTAAGTGGAGGTAATTCATAAAATTTTTGAAGTACCCCGTTGAGCCGCATCCAACCAAAAGAGGCCACATTCCCGATGATGCAAGGATACAAATTTGACTAGGAGAAATGCTTGTCAAACCGTAAAATTAAAAAAACGACCATTTGAGCCCAAAGATGAATTTTTTCCAAGGACAAAGGATTTAGAAATGTTACAAGGCTCAAATACGCTCTTTAGAGCTACATCCATTCATTTTTATCAAGTATTTGGGGCAAAAATGACAAGGTCCCGACTATGGAAAATGGAAAGAACAGAAAGCCCGAGTTTTGAATGAACAGAGAATGGGAGACCCAAATTACAGACCTTTTCAGAGGGACAAAGAAACAAGGAAACACAAATGGACCCATACGTGATCTTCGACCCAGGAACAAATTAATTATGGAAACAAAAGAAAGCAAAGACTTCTCAGGCACAACACGGGGGGAGAAAATATAGCAGAGGCCATAAATCGATAGATTTCAAAGGAAAATGGGGTGAGACTATTTTGAGCACCAACTCGAAAAGACTAGTACATGTCAACTAGTACCTTTGGAGATGAGAGGGGAAACTGAAAAGACTGACCTCAAATGGCAAAAATAAAACCAAATACAATGAGGGTAAGTGTTCCCGTGGATGGATAAGGGTGCCCAGTGCTCTGTCTAACCCTAGGATTTAGTGTCCAAAGACCAAAGATTACATATGAGTGAGAAATGATAGATAAGGATCCCTGAGACCTAACCAAAACTGTGTGTATGAGTGAAAAATGTGTAAGACAAATAGAAATAAATACCAATAAGACAAAAAAATATAGACTATGAAAGGCTCGCTCTGAATACTTTTTTATGCAAGATCCATACAAAAAAATATAAACTATGGAATGGGTCATCATTGAATACTTTTCTTACGCAAGATCCATATATAAAATGACATACTTAGGAGTATAATAATAGTAGTAAGTGTAATTTTTTGTCTACATTTCCCCACTTTATGTTGGTGAGTGAAAGCTCGAACATAAAGTAGATAGAGATGCATACCTGAGAAGTCTAGAGAAGTCCATGTCATTAAAGTATGTGAAGATTACAGTAAAAGTACATGCCAAGTGAGAAAATATATCATGGCAAACCATGGATCAACATGTTGATCCATGTGGCATAATGAGAGATGTGGGACCATCATGAGGAGTGCTAAGCGAGATTGATGACTGTGATGTTGAATGATTAAATGTTTTGATCTTTTTTGATGGAGATATGATGGGAAGGGAGTGATCCTTCCCCCAATTGCATTTGCATGAAAATCGATGATTAGGGTGTTTGCCACCAAAGGAAGATTATAGGGAGAGAGGTATAGTTTTACTCTCCAACTTTAACTACATCCTCAAAAGATCTAGTTGTTGCAGATTGAACAAAGATCAAATTTTGTTGATTTTGGATCTAATTTTTTTATCAAACGTGATAACCCCTATAGGATTAGTATAGGAAATAAATGACTTCTCATTTCCCCACTCCACTGGTGTCACCTTGAAATGTGTATGTATTTAGGTATTCCATGTTAGGTCATCTTGAAGCACTCGCAAGTATGGAATAACTTCCCATGTTAGGTCATCCAGAGGATAAAGATGATGTATTATGTTGATTAGTCGATATGATTTAAATTTTTTTATTGATATTGAATGTATGTGATTGTTTTGATTGGTTGATTACTCATGGAGAGATTTTACGCTTGTTGCCCCCAGTTAGGTCATTAGGGGGAATTACTAGAAAGTGATGTGACATGTCGTACGGTGTATGAGTAAATGTTTTATAATGATGGATTATGAATGTAGATCAATCACGTAGTGGTGTGAGGGGAATTATAGGATGACCCAAATTGTATTCCCCCTTTCGGCAAAAGAGGGAGTGATGATGAGAACAAACGTTGAGCCGAAAGTAATCACATAATGATTAGATGGTTGATATCACAAAATTTTGTGTATATTGAGTGTAAACTATGATGAGGATTATTGTAATGTGTGTGAAATGTGTATGATATGGTAGTAGGTATAATTCTAAAGAGAATTCTATAAATGAGACAAAAATTGGAGTAGGTATGCTCAAGATATGACTGAAACCATGCAATGTATATTAGTTAGAACAATAAGCATAAATAATGACTATAGTGTAGTAAGTAATTTGTGAAGTATTACTATAAATAGTAATATGAAAAAGTGAAGAGGCCATTCATTTGTATTTTGTGCAAGTGTTATAGTGAGCTCGAGAGTGTGAGGATGTCGCAATTTAGAGCATCATGATGAGTCATTTTGAGATGGTAGCGATAGTTGTGGCATCTCGTATAACGATAGAGTTGGCAAGCGTGATTTTTTAAAAAATGTGTTGATATTAGTCATTGATTGTGGACACATCTATCTACACATTGACATTGAAATGTGCCCACCAACATAATCGTGGGTGGAGGCATGTTAGAGCATGTAGATGATATTATGGGTGATCATGCCCATTTGTTTGAGTCAGATAGCAGTGATAATAATAGCGAAATGTACCATGTTGATGAGCGATAGGGATGAAGCGTGAGAGGAGACACGATTTAGCTAGCACAGGGATGTATTTTCTCATTTTTTCGAGTTACAGAGTCGCTTCATGGAGAATTTGACTGAGAATACCTTATTGTGTAGACAAATAGAGAGATACAGGGTCACGATCAACGGCGTAGAGGTGAGCAAAGCAAGGCTTCTAGTTCTAGATCTCTTACATTGGCAGATAGTGATAGTGATGACGAGATTTGATATATTTTGATGTATTGATGTAGGGAGTTTCCCCCAATGATAGGGTTTGTTGTAACTATGATTTTGATTGAGATATATATGGACCATTGGCATATGTTGTTATATTTGGTGTTTATTGATTATGTGATGTGATGATTTGGTGTGCATATGTTGATGTATGATGTGTTGATTATTGTTGTTATATTTGATGTGTGATATTGTGATGATTGGGACTCGTATGTTAATATATGATGTGTTGATGATTGTCGTTATATTGGATGTTTTGATGTTGTGAATATTATGAATATTATTGTGGTGATTTGATTTTATAACATATAGTTGTTGATGATGAGTAATGATAGTATAATGATGATGTAACATATAAGATGATAGATAATGTATGTAGTATAATTGGGATGTGTGATAGATAAAAGAGTGCATTGTATGTATGAATAACATTGTGATGAATGGTAAAGTAAAAATGAATAATGTGAAAGAGTATGTGAATAAGATGATCATAATAGTGTAGAAAAACATGTGTTATCATGATGAAGAGGGGGATGAGAATAATGATGCCCCCTAGTGTATAGATGATAAGGTTCATTTATATAAGGCCCTCAAAGTAATCAATAATGAACCGTAAAGCAAGAGTGTGTCATCGGGAAATGAGTCAATAATGTGTGCTAGATGAATCGAGAAAGCACGTGAAGAGAGGTTCTTATTGTAACAAATCCCTCAACAATCATGTAATAACCACAAAAATGAGTGCATCATCGGGGGGTAAGGTGATAGAAATCACCTACCAAAGACCAAGCCGACGTGAAGCGGTGGAAGCATGTGGAATGAAAGTAGCATGAGTGTATGAGCCAAACTAAATGTCATGTGGAGCAATGCCAATGATGGGTGAAGTGGTGGTGGGAAGCACAAATGTCGAGGGTTGTAGGAAGCTAATGTGTAGTAGTAGCATGATGCAGGTGGATGAGATGGTGCAACAATGGATGGATGAGATGGAGAGTGTACATGAGTAATGACCTGTGGTGGTGGATGGAAAATGACCTTAGAACTAGTGAAGGAGATAACTCAACCGGAGTAACAACATGCCTATGAGGGAGTGGAGATATAGACTGCTCACATGAGCAAGAGCCAAAGGAAATGATGCCCTTATCTTCTAATTGTTTGCAAACGATCATGAAGGGCATAACAATCATTGTCCCTATGGCCATTGATATGATGATAGTTGCAGTAAGGTCTATCACGTTGGCATTATAAGAATGTGGTGGATGATGTAGATTAAACACTTGTCAAGTAAGGCACGCAACACATCATGGGGTCTAGCGTGATGTGAAAAATGTAATGGTTCCCATGAAACAGGTATAGAAGTCTGAGGTGTATCCTAACATGGAGTAGGAGATGGAGGACGTGTAGGTAATGGAGTAGACTAAACTTTCTTACAATATGGAGACCGTGTAGGATGCTCAACAGATGGGAGCGGAGAAGAACTAGATGATGTAGCAGTAGTAGCAATAGGAGGAGGATCTATAACATGTGTAGCAATGAGATATTGTTCTAAATCAATGACCCTATAACATAAAAGTGTGAATGATTCACATGTGTCATATTGTAATCATTGTTTTAAGGGAGGAATCAAATTGTGATAGAAGATAAACTACTTCTCTAAGTCAATAGGTAGAAGACTAGTTGGTGCATGCAAACATTGAATCATAAAATGTAATCAATGATAGGTTTGGTTTTTCCCTGATGTAAGCTAGGTAGATGATCATATGTGACTCTAGGGCCATTTTTGACTATGAATCGATGAAGAAAAACTTATTCCATCTCACAATAGTACTAATATATCCAAAAGGTAGATGTGTGTACCATTAGAAAGTGTCATCTGTGAGACTATGGTGAAAGGATTTAAGTAATAATCAATCATCGGAATATGAAGCCATAGTCATACGATAATGCTTGAGATGTAAGTACAGGTTTCTAGTACCATCAAAACATGAAAATGTAAGCATAACAAAATCCTTGGGGAATGCTTAGTTGTGAATATTTTTGGGAATAGGATGGCCATGCAATGAATTATTATCAATAGAAGCGTAATAGGCCTTTACTTTTATAATGTGAGATATTGACCCGAGACTGTAAGTGACCAAAAACATGTGTGAGGGACAAGATATCTTGTGAAGGAATAGTAGAGGATGGCAATAAAGTGTTAAGTGGTTGTAATTTTCCATTATGAGTAATCATAGGAATATCAAGAGAAGACATAGGAGATTTTGATGCTAAGGGCACACTAGATATTGGTGTCGAAGAAGTAATAGATGGTGAAGGACATGGAACATCCGTATAAGTAGTAGAACTAGCATCGGAAACATCTGTAGGATATGGAGATGAGGCGGTAGGGAGGAGGTAGAGTGATAGGAGGAGATGAACTAATAGATGGAGATGAAGTGATAGGAGGAGATGAACTAATAGATGGAGATGAAGTGATAGGAGGAGAGGAACTAATAGATGGAAATGAAGTGATATGACGAGATGACTTGTGCATGTTCTTAGATACATTCTCGTAAGAAGATGATAGCGAAGCTGGGATCCACACTTAGCAAGTATGCAAAGAAGTAGAATCATGACTATCAAGTGTGTCATCGAAATCAAACAAAGATTCAGATAGAAGGATATCATTAAGCATATCATTGACATAGAATGAAGGAGTAGGAGCACTAGCATTTTCATAAATAGAATAAGTATGAGATGTGGATAGAGTATCATCGTGAATAGTATGAGAATCATCACGCACATGTTTATTATCATCAAGACCAAACATGAAATTAATAATATCATCATCCAAGTTTTCATTAGAAATTCTAGGAGGGTTGTAGCTAATTGTATAACATGGTGTGCAACGAGTGAAGCTAACCGGATCCAAAACGATGCTAATAGTAGAATTATCAAAGCTAGTAGGCACATTGCATTTGTTAGCTAAAAGTTTTGTTGAGTATCATCCGGAAGAGTAACATCACGATATAGAGCAGTGAGTTCAACGATGGTTGCTTCATCATAAATGGGATTGATACTCACATGAGGCATGACTAGTCGAGAAGGAGAAGAGCTATCCTTAGCCATTAGGGTTTTAGTGGATCCTAGGGAAAATAGTTCTAAGCTATGAGTTCACCAAAATGATTCAATAAAATATGATTATTTTATATGAATCTAAATGCACAACTATGATATAAATGATATACAATAAAATATGAATGCTAAACAATTTATTTAATTTATTAATGAAAGGGAATAAGAGGGATAAGGTACTTACCTTGATATTTTCTTACCTCACAGTGATTTGGGACTAAGTCATGTGATGATAAAATATAATATCGATCATCACTGCAACTAACCAAAGAAAAATGCAGCAAAAGTGGAACTAGCTCTCTCTGGGGCGTCCTAGAGAGGGATGGGGGTGCCTGTGGGTACCCTATTCTTGTTTCCTGGGAGCTCTAGTCTCAGAGAAAAGGTCAGAACCTGGTTCCGATATGGCCGCTAGGGTTTCGCACTTGTTCGCCTTTTGTCATGTGTATGTTGTTGTAAGATCACCAAGGTCACTATAAACCTACAATGAAGAAATCACCTACAAAACCCTCAAATAGACATCAAATCCTAAAAATAAATATACAAAATGAGGGGTCATACTATCCTCAACCACCACAATGGTGGACTTACAACTGAGAATTGCACTACATCTCAAACCCAATGTAGTTCTATGTGATTTTGTGTGCAATAGTGCTCCTAGGTCTCCCTCATGCCAATGATGCCAAGATAACGGAAATAGCTAGATAAAAATGCAAATGTGTGGATGGAATATAATGAACTCCCCTTCCTATGCAGTGTGTATGCAGAGTAATAACCCAAATGCAATCCCTTGCTCTATGTAGATAGCTAGCCCTTGATAAGAATAGTTTTCCCATATAATGGTATGTATGTTATGTTTATATAGGGATATCTTGTTCAAATTTCAACACTAATGACCCAAAATGCTGACTAGTACCTTGGGAGATGAGAGGGAAAATCAAAAGACTCGACCTCAAATGTCAAAAATAAAACCAAATACAAAAAGATAGGGGCACTTTGTTAGGTTCTGAGCCTGTTTTCATGTGTGAAAGTGTTGAAGATTGTACACTAAGAGTAATGTACACTTTCCACAGCTTGTCTTAGCGGGGTTCGGGCGAGCCGAGCCTCAAACAGGGTTTGGGGGAGTAGTCCTTAACAAAAAAATTTTCCTACAAAAATGTGTGCGATATATCAGAAACGTGCTTTTCTCATACAAAGTGGGATTTTTTGACCCATAGATTTATGGGATGGTTTTGGCCCATGGTTTTAATACCCATGGTTTTGTAAAACTACTTAAGCAGCTTGTTTACTTATGCGGTTTTGTGCATATGGTAGGGTTGATGTAACATCACAGATATATGTTTGAATTCGGGTGTGAATAATTTTGAAGAGTTTTATGAGCATAGCTCCAAACATATATGGGTATCAGATTAAGAGAGCAATGGCTTGTAATAAAATTTGAGCAAGTGATTCTTAGTGGACGTAGCCCAAATTGGGTGAACTATGTTAAATATCATCTCTTTGTGTTGTGTTATTTTATTATGCACTTTTATTTGAGATTTGTAATATTTTCTACATATTAGTTTCTACTATTGTGATTCTATGAGGGATTGTTCCACATATTTTATCCCTTATTTCCTAACACACTGCACCGCCGCCCAACCTTGGGGCTAGTATCCAGAGACCAAAGACGATAGATGAGCGAGAACTGATAGACAGGATCCCTAAGACCTGATCAAAACTATGTGTATGAGTGACAAGTGTACAAGACAAACAACAATAAAGACCAACAAGAAAAAATTGATAAACTATGGAATAGGTCATCAGTGAATACTTTTATTATGCAAGATCCATATATAAAACAACATACTTAGCGGTATAATAGTAGTAGTAAGCATGTGATTTTTAGTCTACAAAAATAGAACCAAAATGTTGTTGTTTAGTAGTTGATCACTTCATAAGGTCATGCACATTGGCACTTCATCCAAACATAGGTCTAAACGCTCACGCGGCTAAGCACGCACAACCACCAGGTCCCTCCTTTGTTCACTTATCAAGATGTGGTTAGATCATACATAATCATCATAACCATTACAACATGCATGAATGGAGATACAACATACAATATTGACAACACATATAATAAGGAAACTTAATCAACATAAACAACCATCAACAACATTTTAATTCCCAATACATCATACTCATATCTTGTAACCCTTAATCCATACACAATTATCCATCATAAACACATTGCATTACATAACAAACATGCTGATTACATCCATACTTCACTTATATCGATGTGTTGTATCTATGTGCACCACCATGACATGGTTACAGGACTCAAGACATCGGCCTTTCCTTACAAAACATAAGAGAACTACTTACAAAGAGTTCACCACCTATACACACACGCGCACACACGCACGCACGCACACACACACACACACACGCACGCACGCACGCACGCACGCACGCACGCACGCACACACACGCACACACACACACACACACACACACGCACGCACGCACGCACGCACGCACGCACGCACGCACGCACGCACACACACACACACACACACACACACACACACACACACACACACACACACACACACACACACACACACATGATGGGGACTTTCCCTTCACCACCTACATGTGTTTTTCCCTCATAATAAAAGTGTTAAACATAGACTACATGCTTTTTAAAATTTCTTTAACTATAGATCAAGTTATATATAGCTCGGCTTTTACATGCTTTAATCATATAAATATGTTGCCTTCTTACATGTGTTTTTACCTTTTTGTCCACCTATTTCTATACTTTTCTTGTGTGTCACTTTCCTATTTACCTTTTGTGCATCCTTCTACTCCTTATTCACTTTCCTATTATCCTTGTGTGCACTCCTGTGTGTTATCTCGCCTTCCTTGCATAGCTAATACTTATCCATTTCTTCCGACCAACACCACCAACGTTGTTTTAATAATAAAAATCAATCATTATAAACATAATTACAAATTAAAAAACACAAAAACCAAAACATATTGGATTGATATATCAACCCAATTTCTTTCTATGGAAACCTAAACAACTATATAATACTCACGCTAGATACAACATTATCCACTACTAATATACTTGTTTTATAGACTAACCACTCACATCCCCCATATAGCGAGCTTGAGCTTCACTAACATAACACTTCACACAAATCTCTCTACAAACACCTAAATCACCATAACAACCTATAGAAAATGCTAGGGTGATTTCACATGTTTTCAACCCCCACTCCAACTCCATCTAATGTACCTATTCATTATACACTTTCACTAATCCTTATTCATGACCAGTGTTAAAGGGATGATGGGTGATCGAGACTTGTTTACGGTGGGAGGTATAGTGAGGAGGTTTGATGGAGGTGAAAGGATTTTTTGGGCATGTTTACTAATTTTAAGAGTGACCTAGGGTGGAAGCATAAAAATAATGGTTAGTTATATGAGGTAGAGATTTTTTTTTAGTTATATGATGAAATAATATCAAACAAGAGATAAAAGAAAACAATAATGATCGGAAAAAGATTATAAGTTTCACATTGTTGTTGATAAATTAGAAAATTTATGTGTAACAAAGATAACATGAATTTGAGACCTTACAAAGCATACTCATGGGAATATGATAGAGTTGACATGTCCCTTTCAAAATAACTCAATGTATCTTTTCACACCCCATCTAGCTTTGAGCACAACATAATAACAAGAATTAGGTCGATTATTATAAATTAGGTCCATTTAGGCCATATAGGTCAATTTCATCAAATTAGGTCAATTGTGTTGAATTAGGTCAATTTAGGTCAATCAGGTCAATTGCATCAAATTACAACACAAATGGAACAACCCACATGCAATGCAACAACCTAGTGTCATTATGAGGTTGGACATATCCTGCTTTGAGTGCCCCATGTAATGATAGAGAAATTAGTTGAACATGACACTAAAACATAATGTATAAATTCCCCACATGCAAATGAGAAAAAAATAACACCAACACAACACTCTAAACATGAATGTGGTACCCTAAATTAAAGAATTCTAACCTAGTTTTACCCAAATTGACCTAGTTTTCCCTATTTTGACAAAAATTTAAACAAATTCACCTTAATTTCCCTAATTTCATGAAATTGACCTAATTTTCCTAAACAGACCAAATTTAGACTAATTAACCTAATTTGACATGAATTTACCTATATTCATGTATGTTGGTGAAATAATTTTCATGTTGCAAATTATGAGTTTCCACCAACGGTCATGGGGCTAAGCCCCTCCTTTATGTGTATAAGGAGGCTCACATTATTGAATGTAAACTATCGTAATTCTATGGGGTGGCCAATAGGTTGGGGATCACATAGGAACACTTCACTGAGCCTATGGTAAAGTGATTATACAGAGTACAAGGGAGGAATTTACAGTGATGAGGGATAAAGGAGAGTTGGGGAAATCAGAAAGAGAGGGTTATTGTTGTGAGTAGGTGCTAACATAGTTCACACACAATAACCAAATTAGTTCCATATTCAATTAGAGGAAAAAACAATGTAAACAATTAATAAGACCGACAAAAAAGACACACAGTTCTTTAGATTCATCAATCAAGGACACAAAGTTTCTTTTTGGTTATTCAAGATCACCATTCTTGCAAATTTTTTTGAATAGAGAGAGAATAGAGGAAAGCATATAAATGAAATGTAAGAAATGTAACTCTTATTTCTTGTGTAGTGGTGATACAAAGCTCAACAATCTACAAAAATCCACATTTGTTATAGAAAAAATAACTTTCAAGCTCCTTTGGAATGGAGAAGTCATTCTAATTTATAGCATTGTAAATTATCCTTTCATCTACCCCCACATGACCTTTCAAGTTCTTATTCCACTTGTGAATTTTCATCTTCCTAGGAAGTGAGTAAATAAGTCTCCTTTTATAAATCAAAAGTGACTTTTATAATGCAACATTAGAAAGTCACTTAAGTGAATAAGACAAAATACAATGATTGCATACAATGAAGAATTAGAAAGGGGGAGAGAAGAGGAGAAATAATGAAGAGAGGAGAAGAAGGGAGTTGATTGCTCTGATGAAGATGAAACCTTGTATGATGGAGAACTTACTAATTCATGATCCTTGAGGGAGAGTTTCCAGAATGAACTCTTGTCCTTTAAATTCTTTATTGAATTGAGCTACCATAGGTGCCACCTTATCTTCTTCAGGAATGCAAATGCATCTCAACACCTTGATCCATGTCTTTGAAACATCATTGATATCCTTGCACTGATTAGACCATTCTTTGTGATCTCTTGCAATGTTGGAAATATATCCTTTGATGTTGGCAAGGGACTCTAAGGTATCTTCATTGAAGGAAAGAGGATCACCTGCCTCTTTCTTGACCAACTCCTGAAAGGAAAAAATGAGTTCTTTCGATGATGAGTGGAGGGAACTCAAGTCTTTGAAAATAGTTCTGAGACATCGCATTAAAAATATTAAAAGCATTTTGTCCACTAGAGTCAAGTTTGGAGATTGCATCTTCGATCATACCATATCTAGCATCCATGATGTGGACCCAAACTGGGACAAATTATCGATAGCTGATGTGAACACATTTTTACTCACGAGGGTGTGAGAGTCGAGGGATCTCATCTCGGACACAAGTGGGAGTACCTCATCTAAGTGAATATTTTCTCTTTTAATCTCCTCCCTTACTTTCTTCACTTCTAAAAAAAGTGGTGAGAATATACTTGATTAGAGAGAGGACCTCTGAAACAATTTCTTTCCTTTCTCGATGATCTTCTCGATCCATCTCTCATTATCCTTCCCCTGCATCATATACCCTTGTGCTTTCTTGATCACTTCAGGGTCAAAGCTATTGATTGGAGGAATTCCTTCTACAACAAGAGGAGGTGTTGAATCGAGCTCTAGGAAAGGTTAGATGTAAGCACTGAGAGTTTTTACATGTTCCTCTAATTGCTCAATTGTTTGTTTTTATTCTTCATTTCATGCAAGGATCCAAGTTAAAGACTCCTTGAACATGTGAGCATCACCTTCATGTGTAGCTTGACCCAAAGAGACCTTCATCATTACATAATCACCAGGTGTCACTTCTCCCATGGGCTTATTTACCTTTGGATGTGAAACCTCCACATATTGAGCTTTGGATACCTCATTGTAGAAATG
This sequence comes from Taxus wallichiana var. yunnanensis, assembly GCA_018340775.1. NCBI lineage: Eukaryota > Viridiplantae > Streptophyta > Pinopsida > Cupressales > Taxaceae > Taxus > Taxus wallichiana. The sequence goes on along the minus strand of CM031240.1, from coordinate 10,971,902 downwards.
GGAAGTTGTTTGTGCTTTCTTTCCCTTCTTGGTCCTTATGTATTTTGAGATGGCCTCGAAGTTAGGTGTCACTGCTTGTTGCATTGTCCTTGATTCTTCTCCAAGTAATTAATTTATCCATGAAAAATGTTTAACAAGTTTTTAAGCAGAAACTAGGCATCTCAAGTGCTTGGTGAGAGACCAAAGCATGACTGAGATGAGCTAATTCAAGTGCTTTAGTAGGAACACCTAGATCTATCATATGATTAGGAGACTAAAAATGATCAATCTCACCTGGTTCAAGTTGTTCTAGATGATGTTCTCTAACCTTAGACCTCTTATAGACCTTCACAAAAGGAGATACTTCAACATCATCACCATCCACCCTCTTTCTCTTTCCTAAATGAGATGAACCTGCATCTTCATCAACCATGGTTCTTTTCTTTGATGTCACATGTTTCTTGAACATTCATGAAATTAGGGAAAGAGAAGATGATTACACCACTCCAAACTCAGGATCAAAATGGGGGATGAAGGTGTGTGTGAAATTTGAATTTGATCTAGATACTTACTATTTTTAGTAAGTCACACCCCACCCTCAGTTTCTATTTTTAGCCAACTTTCCCAATTTTCAAATTTTACAGTTTTTTGAGTTCTAAACTTAGGAGATTGCACAAAGGTTTCAAACTTATTATTTCTTTGTCTTCAACACTTACTATTTTTAGTATGGATCTAGTGCCAACTTACTAAAAATATAAGTGTGCCTTCTGAGTGTCTGTTTGAGCTGAAATTGATTTTTGTTAGATTAGGTTTTTCAATGTGGTTTCATGCTCCAATTTTTAGTTGTTTTCAATCATCAAACTCTTGGGATCCAAAATGATTTTTTTGCTGGAATATTCAAATGGATGCTGTAAAAATTTAGGTCATAAATGGAAAAATGGTTTATATCATCTTCAAGGCGTTCTGGAATGCAAGCTATAGGAAACATTTCATGGAAAATGGAGCAAGGATCAAGGAGATATGAACAAAATTATGGTTTTCAATTAAGGGTTTCTAAAAATTTTGGCAGCATAACAACATACCAGTAGCAATGGAGGGAAATAAAATATGAAAAATTATATTAAAAATTGCTAAGTTCTTGCTTTATACTCACCTCCCCTCACTAACCTAGCTAACTCACACCTTAACTCACCTTTGACCCTTCTTGCTTAACCCAGGTTAAATGACATGAGAGGAGGGTTAAAAGTTACTAAATGGGTTTCAGATGTCCCCATGTCCCTTACCAAATTTATTAAGGGACAAAGGGACATTAGGGGTGTGAAAATGCGCTTAGGGTGGAAGCATCATGAAGAGGGGGCCAAAACATGTAAGTTGTGAAGTTGAGAAAACATGCCTAGTGAGCAAGTTGAAGGTCTTAAGTGATGAAAATTATCCTCTCCATGTGGTGGCACAATTTTGTGTCCCCCATGTCCCTTTAGCAAAGGGAAAAAGGGATATTGGGGCCTCTAAAGTGTGCATAGGGTCTTATAGACACATAAAATTTGTACTTTGCTAATTTCCTTCACCATATGCACCATCTTCACAATCATATTAAATCAAAGAAAACCATTTTAATGCACCATTCAAATCCATAAATATCTTATCCTAAGTATAAACCCCCACAATATTTACTCCATGTAAATATTCCTCTCACACCATCTCACAATCGTAAAATCTCATTTTACCTCTCAAAACCACCCAAAACCACTTTAAAACTAAAATCAAATAAAACAAAAACAAATCAACTATTTCTCAACAATCTTATAAATTTCTTAACCTCCCCAATTCATTCTCCAACATCCCCTTAGTCATTTACCTGCACCTTGAATCAAAAATACATGATTAGAAGTGGTTTCAACCACTCTTGCAGTTGTTTCCCCATGAAAAGTGGATCGGTGCGATTCAATTGAATCACCCGCAACTATAAATAACACTTTTGTGTTATCCCTTAGGGAGCTTCAATCTTGAATCTTAGACCCCCTTTTCACTCCTACACTTCATTTTCTGACACAACATCATCTAGGACATCTTCAAGCACTATCAAACATCAACATCAATCACTTTCAAGCATTTTTGTGCTCATTTGCATCAATCAATTCTTTAGAAGAATATCACATGACAACTTATCTGCTCGGATATTTTCCATAGAGGATTTGAGGAAACTTTTAGCTCCAAACCTACTTAAAGGCATTCCTATATCTCTTTCGTATTTCATTTTTCAAGTCATAATTAGCTCTTACATTAATCAAAAACATCATTCAATAGCTTTAAATCTCGTTTTTAGCCAAACCGCCCAAAATCACTAGTGATTCACCCTAATAGCTAGCGATTGGACTTCTAGTACGATTACTTCTAGATTGCTCTCAAAATAATATTTTTATCAATTTATCAGCTTTTATCATGTGTAACCAACAAGATATCTGACGACTTCTAAGTACGATTACTTGAACACGTTCGATAGCATTTACACTTCTCGCCTTAGGCCACCTTCAAGCCGCTTTCAAGACTTGCCTATCCATATTGAGTTCTAAATATCTTCATTTGTTATTTACTTATCTATATTTACTTTGCATATCCTTGTCATTGATTGATTTTATCCATCTACTTAATTGTGTAAAAACGAGTTGACACCCTTCACGGAAGTCCCTTCAGATTCCTCGAATTCACCTTTTGCCTAGCAGCTTATCTATCTATTTATCTAATCCTTTCTATTTAGTGTCTATGAGCGTAGGTTGTTTTGCGAATGGGTAGACTTACGCACTCATCTAGACTCTGCAGCTTTAATCAAACATCGGCTTCAACATCCATCACCATGGGTATAGGTAAACCCCTTCATCTTTTGAGGCCGGTTTTGTTTTTGTTATTTCACTTTATTAATTTAAAGTAGAAAAAAAAAAATATCTCGAACATTCTATCACGCTCAATGGGACCCTTAGTCACTTTTTATTTGTGTTTTTATTTTATTTAAATAAAAATCATCCATTTTTAGGCCTTCGCTTTGTAATCACCAACATCCATTCAAATCACCAATGATTCATGTCAATCGTCCAATGATCTCTATGATAGCTGATATTTTATGATTACTCGGTCATCATTCATCAAATTCTAACATCATTTTCTTTGTTATTTTGTCTTCTACTAACCTTTTGCATTATTTTGGCTTTGGTGAATTTGCTTGATGACTATTGCATTGCTAAAAAATAAATTTAAAATTTAAAAAAATAAAAAGGAAGTATTTTACATGTGTGTTCTCTCCTTTCTTTTTTGTTTTCAAGTGATTGCATTTTACTATTGTCCTCAAATCAATTGTTCTTTTGGACTTAAAATAAACCTTGCATCATGTTTGATCACATAGATTAATTAAAGGATTAATTTATTGCATTCACATAATCTTCCCCACACACAACCAAATCACATCAAACACAATTTGCATCAAACATTCCCACCCAGGTGATAACTATTGGGATTTCATCACCCAATAGGAAACCAACTCGGTGTTTTGGCCGAGTATAAATAATTGGTTGTTGGTATATTGGCTAATCACCTAACTCTTTATTCGTTATGGGACCATGAAGTGAGGGGGTAGGCCCAATACCAAGCCCCATACCAGCACCAACACAAATTTGGGCCTCACGTACCTTTGGGTATATCATGACTCCACCTTAAACATTACTCAAAACCATCCATACACACCATTTCTAGGACCTTATAAGTCATTTTACACATTTCACTTTTTCTAAGTTAATCAAGATAATCAAAATATCTCTATGTGATTTGCTTGTTACTTGTAATCAACAAATCTAGATTTTATTTTATTTCATTAGGTGATTGTTTGTTTTCTTCTATGGTTCTCACAAGATAAAATCCCATATCAAAACTTGTGAAAACATGTCTAGTCCATTCCAACAATTTGTAGAACATTCCCATCAAACCTTACAACATGCTCAATCTCATATAGAAGATGCTCAACGAATCATTGATCAATGTCAAACATTCCTATCAACACCTCGACCAAAAGATCAAGAACAACCCCATTCTCCCACTATTAGTCCAATCCACCTCATCTCAAGAACACCCGATCCTTTCATTCCATGTTTCTTTGATAGTGGGATCCTGTCTTTTCAGAAATCTTGGATTCAAATCCCATCACTCTTAATGCCTATCTTGTAGCATGGGGTGTTCATCTACAACCATCATTACCTGAACCATATTCCATACATACCCATCCTTCATGTGGTTTTTCCCATCTCATTGATCCAAATCATGAACCAATTATCCAACAGATATATTCTTATCCTTCCAATAGTAGACCAGAAACATCCAATGTTGTGTCTTTAGTCCCTATTTTTTGACCTTAACGTGATTTCTTCACAAGACACAACCACTCCAAAAGCCTAACCCCTCAACTGGTTCCACACCACCTCAAAACAACACAAATGTTTCTTCATCCACACAAACCCTCCAACTTCCTCTACCATCCAAACACCTCCTATGAGTTCTCCATATTTCTATTAGTGTATCCCAACCACCACCTTCTCAAAAACTACACCACCTCTTACAAAACATTACTATGTCCATCCCTACATCTTTACCCTTAATCAATACTAGTGTTGTTTCAGTACCCATCTAGTTTCACAATAGTCCTCGACCCCGCTTATTTCACAACACATACCTCAACCATCTCTATCACTTTATTCCTCTCAATCTATACCACAACCATCACAACCCCTTATCCATGGCCTCTATTCCCTTCGTAACATATCCCACAACAATCACAACCCCTTATTTTCACTTCCATACCCTTTCAACAAGCACCTCAATACTCACAACCCCTTATCCACACATCCATTCCTTTTCAACACATACCACAACAATCACAACCTCTTTTAAATACATCCATCCCTCCTAGTATCAATATATCTATCCATCACAATTGTTAGCCTCACAACCCGCTTATAACATTCCTACAAATATTCCTCAGTAAAACATCCCCTTTCAAAAATATCCCACATCAATACCTACCATATCAACAATCTAATCAATTTTCATTTAATCAACCTGGTTCATCTTCATCTAGTACATAACAACAACCACAAACCAACCCCCTTTAGGCTTTAATGAATAGGATATCTAACCTTGAAGCCACTTCCATGGGCCCTAAAAACACACTTTCGTATGAACAAATATGTAATGAGCCTATTCACCCATTTGTACCCTATAAAGCTTATCCTCCTCACTTAGGAGCTCTTGAAAATTTATCAAATTCTATAGTAAGGAGGATCCCCAACAACACATCCGAGCCTTTCATCATGCTTGTTACCTTATATCTCATGACCAGGACCTTATGTTAAGAACATTCCCCATGTCATTGGTAGGTCCTACTTTAGATTGGTATAATAGCATTCCATAATACTCCCTCTTCTCATTCGCACAACTTGCACAACTCTTTCTTGAACACTTTTCAATCAACATCACCCACAAAATCACCATTACCAACCTTTATGCAATCAAACAATTTGAAGATGAATCCATTACAAACTTTGTTACCTACTAGAGGGGTATAATCAATCAATTATCATTCTCTCTCCCACAAACAAAATTAATCAAATTATTTTCCCATTCATGCACCAAACACATCTCTTCTACACTCCAAATCCAATCCTTTCAAACGTTTGATGAAGCCTTTACCATGGCCCGTAAACTTGAACTTCATGCTCTTGAAGAAGGCAAGAGTCAAACTTAGACCAAGAAACCAAAATCTAAATTCCCATCCAAATCCATCCTCTAGTCAAGACAAACCCAAATCCTCAGCTAATGTATAGTCATCAAATCTGCCTCCAAGGAACGTTTGACCACCAAATGCTCTCATCCCCAACGAAACTATACCCCATTGGAGAGACTTATAGTGTGGTTTTTGATAAACTTCTCACCACTAATATGATCTCTCTTCCACCTATCCATCCCTATCGACACCTCTATTTCAAACCCTCTTGGTACAGGGATAACAATTATTACAAATACCACAAAGTTAAAGGCCATGACATTGAAGGTATCATTCATTCCGTAATGTCCTTCAGGATCTGATTGATAAAGGTGAACTACATTTAGACAATCCTAATGCACCCTAAAATCGAATCTCGATGTTTTCAAACAGCCATTTCCAAATCATTCCCCATCGAGTAGTCAACCACAAAAACAATGTACAAACCCATCATACCATAAAACCATCAATAAAACATCACTTATCATTGAATCTACATCCACACCTTCCTCTAGTAACACCCCAAACTAACACATGATGAAAAATTAGAAACACCCACGAAAGACAAAACATCTTCACCCACATCTACCACTTCTCCATCCATCTCATCTATAAACTCTTCTCAAACATCTCAAAAACAACCCATTATTCAAATCATGAAGAGTTCGTATGATGATTTTTTAGCCTAGTATCACCCCATAAATTTTAAAAACTTACTCCACCCCATCTAAGAAAGTCACAATCATATAAACCATTCAACTACACCTATACAAAGATCAAAACATCATCCCTCTATCCTAGGGACACATCCTCATCTAAATCACCTATTATCATCCCACAATAAAAACCACTCATCAAAAACAACTAAAACCCACATCAAAATCAATGCCTCCCATAATTGTAAAACCAAATGAGACATCATCACCTTCGACATCCACATCAAAAGGACACTATGCAACAATTCTAGAGAAAAACTCCTTCAAAATCACTCATAGTGCTACCTCCTCTTAAGCCATCCAAATCTTGAGGTTGGAAACCTTCCTCCTAGTATAATTTTAAAGCTTTTTGTGATTACCATCGAGCACCAAGACACTTTTAGAAAGACTCAAATCCTTTCACACAATAAGAAACTTGAAAGTAAAGGTATTCTTCCTTTAGAGTTACGCAAATCAAAGACATCCCATCCAACATCTACATCCACCACTATTGAGGAATCTTTGAGTAAACTCCTCCCCCATCAAGTCAATGTTGTCCACATTACTACTCAAACATGTACCCACAAGTCCAATCCTTCAGAAAAAATAAACCCAAGACCTTTGTCACCATCCCACCACCTCTAGAACTCACCTCATCCTCATCCAAAGATAAACCTAAGGTTTCCATTTCTCTCACCCCTAGACCTCCAAACAAACATCACAATCCAAGACTAAAATCCCTCCATCCTCACACTCCCCATCTTCCACTTCGTAGTATAAAAGGTCATCATTAAAAATTACACCAAGCTCTTGTTAAAATGTCACTTTATGAGTTGGTCCAAACATCACCTTCACATAAAAATCCATGATCAAAGCCCTTCAATCTATCACAATTCTGCAGAAGACCCACTTTTTTTACAAACTTTTAGGTGCTCTTAAAGCATCCACTACCATCTCCTTTGAGTCCTCATAAATACCATCACTTTGGCCTGAAGATCATGACTTACCCCTCTTCATTACCACTCAAATCAATGATGTCCTCATCAAAGGGTCATGATTGATGGAGGTTTGCTATCAATATCATATCATCTATCACCTTCAATCAACTTAGACTACCAAATACCGTTATCACCCAAACACCAATCTTGCTTTGAGCTTTTAACGATACAATCACACCCACGCTAGGTACTATCATTCTACCTCTTAAATTCAATGTCAAAACCTTCCCAAACTCTTCTACATCATAGAAGGAGAGTTCTAATATAATATGTTGTTAGGACGTCCTTGGATTTGTACCATGTGTTGCATCCCCTAACACTTCACCGATGCCTTAAATATGAACATGAGGGTAAAACATTCATAGTCCCTATGGATCCAAACCCTTTCATTGATCTATGAACATGACATATCATCTCCAAACAATGTCCTTATACCTAAATCAAAATCAAAATCCTCCGACGAAGCATCCACCAACACATCCATTCCATCATCCAAACTACTCGATGACTCCTCCCTGGTGATGTTATGAAACATCTCTCACTTGGGGAGTACCACCTCCTCATGCTAAATTCTCTTCCTACACCTAAAATGTATGGAAGACCAGACAAACAACCCTTGTATGAGCTTGACATCAAGATGTCATCTCCTATGGCCCTTCATATCTAAAAACAAACCTTGTTTATGGGGGTTGATCATCCTTCTTCACAATACAATCATCAACATCATGTCATGCCTTTCAAATCCAATTTCAACTATTTATATAATCCCACTTTCATTCAAATGTACCTCCATTGTTGCGCATGGAAAGGGTTTGGATTTAGATGTTATGAATAAGGAGTACACAATTTGATTATCCAACATTCCTCAAACCACACAAAAGTATGGGCTAGGATATGAAAGACCCATTGTCAAATCATCTTCTCATACCACATCCCTACATATCACAAAATTAGAACCATCATCCCCAAAACTTGATGATCCTATGGACACTTATGACACCATCTCCATCCCACCTAACTTTTTTTAGTCAATATTATTTCCTTAGGACCATTGACTTATCAATCTAATCACATTACTAAAACACTTCCTCTCATCTAGCTAGAAATGATTAAGAAGATTCACCATCATTGATATCCTCCAATTCATAATGATCAATCAAAATTATCTCCCATATGGGAGCAGAAGACCATCCTCTTCAAAAACCTTACCACTGACACATCAACCCTCCTCAAATGAATCCACTATCGACATTAACATAGGCCCCTCAAGAACCTCATATAGTTAAAGTCATTCAATCACTAAATCCACAAGAATTAAATGATTTCACCAACTTCTTATCTAAATATAGTCAAGCCTTTTTGGTCATATAGTGATATTCCAAGTATCGACCCCAACATCATCATACACAACATCATCACTTATCCCAATGCCAAACCAATCAAACAAAATTCATAGAATGCACCCTCGCATAGCTCTTCTCATCAAAGAAGAGTTAAAATGTCTACTCTCTCTAATTTTATCATACCCATTGACTACCCACAATGGGTTTCTAACATCGTACCTATAACCAAAGCCTTAGGAAAGTTACACATTTTACTAACTTTCGGGATCTCAATATTTCTTTCCTAAAGATGACTTCCCTCTTCTAAACATCGATCAACTTATCGATCTAACTATCAAACCACGAAATGCTCTCCTTATGGATGGATTTTTCAGTTTATGATCAAATTCTCATTGCCACTTAATCAACATAAAACATCCTTCATTACCCCTTGGGGGACCTTCTACTACCATGTTATGCCCTTTGACTTAAAAATGTCTGATCCACTTATCAATGTGCATAATGACATATATCTTTCACGACCTTATCCACAAAACTGTAGAAGACTACGTTGATGACCTTTTAGGAAATCTAAACAACAAAGATCATCTCACTTTTCCTCAATCAATATTCATCTGACTCATTCAATATTTCCTTCATCTTAACCCCATTAATGTGTTTTTGTGTTCTCACCGAAAAAATTTCGGGGTTCATCATATCTATTCGAGGTATTAAGTAGATCCAGCCAAAATTAAAGCAATTATCGAAATGCCTCCTCCATCAAACCTCAATCAATTACATAGCCTTCAAGGTAAACTTAAATCTATCCGACGTTTCATATCTCAACTCTCTGATCATTGTCAACCTTTTCATCATCTCCTTCATAAAGACGTTGACTTCAATGGGATCTTAATTGTCAAAAAGCCTTCAATGAACTCAAACATTATCTCTTATCACCACATGTACTCACACCTCCTCATGAGGGGGAGCCATTTTATCTTTACATATCCACCACATATCATGCCTTAGGGCCATGCTCACTCATCGAGATGAGTAGGGTCATGAACAAGTCATCTATTACATAAGTCATACTCTCCATGAATATGAAACTTGTTATACTAAAGCCAAAAAACTATCATCTATTACATAAGTCATACTCTTATAATATGAAACCCGTTATACTAAATCCAAAACTATGATGTGCCATACTATCCAAGTTATGCTATCTCCTAAACCACAAAAATTATGTTGTCACCAGCCAATCCCTCAAAACCATACACTCTATAAGACATATCATAGTAATTGCATCACTCATTGGCTTATGCTTATGATTGAGTTTGATCTTGAATTCCTATCACAAAATTCCATTAAGGGCCAAGCCATTGCAGACCAACTTGCTTCAAGCACCCCATCCTAACACTCATCTTCCTCATGAACAATTTCCTGATGAATCTATCACACTATTGATAAACAAAAATTCACTTCTATCAAAATGATCCTCTTCTTCGATCATGGATCTAAATGCTAACAAGGGGGGGAGGGGTCGATATCGTTATCATACCTCCTGGGAGACTCCTATTCCTTTATCATTCAAACTTAAATTTGAATGCACTAATAACATGGCCAAATACGAAGCTTTAATAATGGTCTTTAAATTACTATCATGTTAGGTGTCAAATCTTAGAAATCTACGGAAACTCACAACTTGTCATTAATCAAATTAAAGGAGAATATCAATGTAAAAATGAAATCTTACAAAATATAAAAAGACAATGTTGAATTTATCCTCGAAGCCTTTGATCATTATACCATCAAATAGTTCCACGATCCTCTAATAAGTTCACAGACACCATGGCTTCTTTAGGATCCCTTATTCCTTTATCAACTGAAGAATCAACTAATAATTCTAAACTTTTTGTTTTCATTCACAAATTAGATGAACCATATCATAAAAATGAACTCCCTTCTATCAACGCTATTGAAAATCATCCAACTGATCTATGGTATTCTCAAATATTCGACTATCTTTCAGAATCTAAAATACCATCTGATTTATCTAGAAATGCTAAAATATCATTCCTTCAATGCGTCATTTCTATGTCATTATAGGTGGTATCTTGTATAAATGTGGCTTTGATGGCCTTCTATTAAGATTTCTTAAGTCTCATGAATCTATCAAAGCAATTCAAGAAGTTCATGATGGTATATGTGGCGGACATTTCAATGGTAATGTCATCGCTAAATGTCTTACAACTTGGCTATTATTGACCTACTATTAATCAATATTATGCACATACGTTAAGAAATGTGTTAAATGTCAAAAAATTCAAATCTCATTCATGTCCCTAGTCAAGCTTTACAACCCTCTCATGACTTATGGCCTTTCTCACAATGGGGGTTAGACCTCATTGGCACTATTAATCCTCGCTCATCTCAACAACATCATTTTCATCATCACAGCCACTTGAATACTTTACAAAATGGGTTGAATCCATTCCCTTAAATTCAACTAAAGTAAAATCAAATCATCAATTTCATCTATCAATACATCATATGTCACTTTGGTGTTCCTCATAAGCTTGTCATAATAATGGAAAATCCTTCAAAATAAGGATGTTAAGAAACTTTGTGACACTTTCAATATCAAACTTAGCTTTTCATCACCATACTATCCCTAAGAAAATGGAAAATTTGAAGCCTCTAACAAAAACTTAATAAAATCCTTATGAAAATAATAGATGAAAAGCATGTAGAATTGGCATCTCTCCAAATCTCGTTTTCTCTCTAGGGCTTATCGACTAACATCCATACTCCTATAGGTGCTACACCTTTTCACTCATCTATGGCTTTGAGGTAGTCTTACCTCTTGAGTTTCAAATCCCATCACTTCATGTATCACTCAAATATTTTATCCCCGATGAAGAATATCAACAAGACCATCTAAAGACAATTAGAATTATTAGATGAAAAACATTTAACCACCCTTGAACATCATCAAGTTTATCAAGAATGCATCAAACGTGCATACAATAAAGTATGTAAAAGAACGTGAATTCAAAATAGGTGATCTCATTCTCAAAGAAAATCAAAATGTCACTACTTTAGAATAGAGTAAACGTGGAAAGTTTTCCCCTAATTAGATCGGTCCATATGTCATTATTACTCACAAGTATGGGTCGGGAGCGTATCGCTTGGCCTCCCTTGATGGTACACCTAAAAAGGAACCTTTGAATGCCTTACACTTGAGGCCTTTCTATTATTAACCTTTTGATCATCAGAACAATAGTCACATCAAAGATCTTAGTCCATCTTCAACCAACCATCTTCTCATCGTAATGATTTAAAAGTATGTGGTTTTTCCATCACTATCCTTAAAAACCTTAAAGATGAGCACCACAACTTGTTCATCACATATTTCACTTGGATAAGTTCCTCCTTAGTAGGAACCCCATAATCATTACATTCATCCTACCTTATGTACCAACTAAAGACATGTCATGGGGCACACATGTGTAGGTCATGTACACATCTCTTTCCCCTCCTCAAAATGGTATATTAGGGTTTTTCCCTCAACTCAAATTAAAAAAAATATATATGGATGCTTCTTATCAAAAAATTAAAAATAATAATAGACTAATCCCTCGAAGGACAACTATTTAAAATCATATTGTCAAAAAGAAAAAGAAAAGTAGATTGATCCTCAAGGACAACTATCTCATCAAATATATAGATCGATCCTCAAGGATGAATATCTCTTGAAAAAAAAAAATCAAAATTATAGACCACTCCCTCGAAGGATGGATACTTATGTAAAAAGGCTTCCCACATCGATCAACCTTCAAAAAGACAAAGTCTCAAAAGCATCCTAGGAAAGCTTCCCACATTGATCAACTTTCCCATAAAAGTAAAATTCCCATCATCATTAATTAGTTTCATCAAAAATATGTATAGCTAGGGCATACCTCTATGAAACTATTGAAAAGGAGAACCCTACTATCCCACATCAACTTACACATGCTAATATCCTTTCATGTCCTAGGGAGGTACATCTTATCACTTCATCTCTATATCCAAGATCCCACATGTAACCACCTACTTAATAATCTTATGTTAACATTCATTAAAAAGGCCTAATGTGCAAGTGATTTCACATTTTATACCCATCACACATGTATCAAATCAAATATTAAAGCAATCATTCCCTTTTTACTCCTATCTTACAAATATAACATGCATTTTGATCATATCTAAAATTCACAACCATCTTAATAACATCACTATCCATCATCACATAAATATTCAAAGTACATATAAACATCATACGATCCTTTCATATTCCAATCCCATGAAAGCATCAATTAAAAATATTAAAAACATATAATAACATACATCAAGACATATACCATACACAACACATAAATCATACACCAAAATAAAGCATTATATATATATATATATATATATATATATATATATATATATATATATATATATATATATATATATAATCATAATCAAAGTCCTAGATACATCATCAAAGGAGTCCCCCACTCCATATGTCAAAACTATACATCAAAGGCTTCATAAAAAGAGTCGTATACAATCACAACACATATCATATAACTATCCAGTAAAATGGATATCACTAAGAAATCCACTAGCATGAACAACACTCCCATCACCCTCCTGCATAGTGTCATCACCACCATCTCCTCTAAAACTCCCAAGGTGGTTATCCCACACTCGTCACACTCACACTAGGACCTTCCCCCTATCGTGCTAGGTGATCAACATAGAGAATCGCATTGGGAAAGTCTTGTATCACCATATCCTCGTAATAATATAACTTTTCCCGTGAATATTGATAATGAGCATAAGCTAACCATGCCCTATGCACACATCTAACCACTAGCCTAGGCTCAGGCTGCCAAATCCTCACCTTGACACTAAAGTCCCCATAATACTTTGAGATCCCTCCTCGGGTCTCTCATTGCTACCTATATCAATCTCGATTAGTCATGGAATTCATTGATTGTGCTCTAAGTCCATCATGCTCAATGAATGACACCATCCCTCTCACTAATAAAAAGTAGCCCTCACCCCTATCAAATCGTCTCTCTCCCTCTGCAAACTATCTCTCTCTTGCCTCCACAATGACCTTCTTAGGTCTGTCAACTTTGCAACCGGTAGCCTCAAGATCCTCCTCATCTCCATCACCCTCCTCATCATCACTAACATCAACAATCTCATGTGCTCCCTCTACCCCAACACACAACCTCCTCCCTCCATACCTCCTCCTTCGCGTTCCATAGAAAACCTCGGAACTTGGATTGAGCCCTGATTGTGTGATATGTAGGTGCTTTTCTTCAAGATGGAGCAAGACCTTCCTGCAACAATGATCCTCTTACTTTGCACCAGATGGGAAAAAGGATTATGAGGCTATTTGGGCATTAGGACGAGGCAAAAGGATGTTCTTTGCTCAAAGGATGCAAGAACTTAGATATGGCATTCAAGCTTATTCTCCGTGTGTTTAGAGGGGAGGGGTAAGGTTGTATTTATAGCTTGGGGGAGTGATTAACTTAGAGTAATTTAAGTAATCATGGTTTGAAAATGTGGGCAAGATTAAGTGAGTGGTTTGAAAATGTGGGCAAGATTAGGTGAGTGGTTTGAAAATGTGGGCAAGATTAGATGAGTGGGGGCCACGAAGAATGGGTGAGGATTTGAATTATATTTTTAATTCATAAGTGGAGGATTTTAGGTGAGTGGGGACCACGAAGGGTGGGTGAGGATTTGAATTTGAATTTTTAATTCAATAGTAGAAAAACATGGAGAATAATGACATGTGGTGAGGATTGGGTTATTTTTTTGGATTTTGAAATGGATAATTAATCAAATTATATTTGATTAATTCGAAAGTGTATTTTGTGGGAAATGAGGAAGGGGAATTAATTGATTTAGGATAGATGTGAAATTAGGGTGTCTACATTTTCCCCTCTTTGGAAGGGTACTATGAAAGTAGTGTCCTTTCAAAGAAAGTAGATGGGATGGGGGAAGAATTCAATCTACTTTTCTTAAGCAAAAAGGTAGAGCGAATGTTTGTTGGGGAGAATAGAAAGTGGTGAGTGACGGATGTCATAGTATCCTCCAAGACAAAAATGTCATGAGAAGATGTGATTATGGATAGATGTGGTGATGCCCCCTCGAGAGGACTGACGAGAATGGAATATACGACAGAACTCTCGAAAAGAAGAGAAATGAATTATGTGGAGAAGAGGATGATAATGGAGTGGAAGAGACTGGAATGACCACATGACAAATGGAGAAAGGATTCAATCGGCCTTGAATGCTAGGTGTGAGGGTGTGTGGGAAAGAGAAAAGGGAATGGATAGGATTGGGGGTTGATTACGAGAAGAGTAAGGGAGATAGGGGAGGGGAAAAAAAAGAATGAAAGAGGTAGAAATAAGAGAGAGGGATGATAGGGGAAGAAGGGAATGATGAAGGACAAAACAAGGCAAAAAAAATGAAAAGAGTAGAGGGTGAAGGGATAAAATAGAGAGATGTGCAAAATGAAGGAAGCAACAGAGAGAGTAAAGAGGATGCGTGAAAGTGAAATAAATGATAGAGTGAGAAAAAAGTAGAAAAGCGGGAAAGGATAAATAAGAAGGAGAAAAAAAGGTGGGAGTAGGGGGGGTGAAATGGATGAAAATGGAAAGAGGACGAAAAAGAAGAAGAAGTAGAATGAGAAAAAAAAAAAAAAACTATGAGGGGCGAGAAAGTGTGAAAAAGAGAGAGAAAAAAAGAAAAAAATACGACAAAATGAATGCGAAAGGTAGGGGTGGTAGAGAAAAGGAGAAGTGGTCGGAAGAAAAAACGTGAAAATTAGGGGAGAGGAAAGGAAGATAGAGCGAATACGGGGAGAAGATTGAAGGAATCGTGTCATTGCGAGAGAGACCAAGGCAAAAGAATATGGAGCAGACCATATGGAGATGCATGTGGAGGGTGGTATGATAAAAAAATAGAGACAACAACTTGAAGAGCCGGGTTATCGATGGGGAAGTAAGGAGGAAACGTGATGGAAAAAGGAAGAAGATGATACGAGGGAAGGGAAATAAGAAGAGGGGTGGGAGAGAGAGAGGATAACAAAAAAATGATGTAGAAGGAAGGGAATACGAAAAGGGGTAATAAGTGGAAAGGGAACAATATAAGGAATGTTCCAGAGAAGAAAGAGGGGAGGAATGACATCGATTGGAAAAGATGCGGAGATGCATGAAATGAGGATACTAGGATGATGAGAAAATAGAAAAAGGATGTATGATGAAGACAATAAAGATATTGAAGAGGGCGAAGAGAAGATGGAGAGATGGGTAAGAAGCGACAAGAAAGGGTGGGATTGAGGGAAAAGAATAGGAGAGAAAAGAGAATGGGGGATAGAAGAGGCAATGCCAATGAGGGGATGTTAGGGAAATCCCCTTACAATGAGTGGTGGGGAAGGGTGAGAGAAAAAATGAAGAAAAGGAGAAAGCTAATGAGGATTGGAAAGGGTAATGCCAACAAAGGGACGTTAGGAAAACCCTTTTACAATGAGTGGTGGGCTTAGAGGAGGGAAGGAATGAAGGGAAACTCTAGAAGGTCAAGGGAGTGAATGAGGTCGTGCGGAATGAGGATTGATGATTTTTAGGGAAAGCCCATTTACAATTATTAGCGCGGGAATAGAAGATGATGATGAAAGAATGATAGAGGAATGTTAACAATAATGGTGAATGCGTGTGTGGGTAGAAATGTGGGGGAATTTGAGAAGATGAAGTGGAAAGAGTAAAGAAAATGGGAGGGATGAGTTGGGACTAGGTGAAAGTGAGGAGAGGATGCGGGTGATGAGGATGAATGAGGTGAGGATGAAGAACCAAGACATGAAAAGAATGGGAAGAAATGGTATGAAGGATGATGGATCAAGAAGGGGAAAATGGGGGAAAAGAATGTGATTGTAGGCGGAAGAGATTAGATGTATGTTGTAAGAGGATATGTGGAGAAAGGATAATAGTAGGAGGAAAAAGTGGGTAGTAGGAGATACCAGGTGGAAGAAGCGATCAACAAAGTGAATGAAGAATGAGGCAGGGGAGAAGTTCACGATGACAAGTTAAGTGTAGGGAGGACCTTGACATAAGATTGTCATGTGACGGAAGTGGTTAAGTAAGATTGCCAAGTGAGCGAAACTGGAGATGACAAGTGGTCAAGTGAGAAGTGGTGTTTGTGAGAATCGAAAAGGAGGTGAAAGGATGTGATAATGGGGAATGCTAGAGAAAAAGTGAAGGGTGAAGGGTGTGTAGTGATGGGGAAAGGCAAGGAGATAGATCATCCTTAAGAGGGACTCTTAAGTGAGATCGCCATGCCGGGTGAGTGGTTAAGTAAGATTGCCAAGCAGAGGAGGGTGATAGTGGTGGTAAAAAGATGTGATGATGGGGAATGAAGAGGAAAGATGGATGGTGAGATTGTAGAGTGATGGGTGAGTGTAAGATGACATGTCATGCTTAAGAGAATCTCTTAAGTAAGATCGTCATGTTGTTGGAGAGGTTTCGTAGGATCACCTAACCGACATGGGATGATATGCAAGGAGAAAGACAAGATGATATTGGGGACAGGGGTGGAATGGTAGGTTGAAGAAGATGATCGTGATGAGAGGTGGGAGAAATAAGATGGGGAAATATGATGGGATGGGGGAAGGCCATAGGGCAGATCAACCTTAAGTGGAAGTCTTAAGTAAGATTGCCATGCGGCGGAATGGTTAAGTAAGATCGCCAAGCTGAAGAAGAAGAAGGATGATGATAGAGTTGGTGGGAATAGGGTATGACAAAATGGACTGAAGGGGAACCCTCAAGTGAATTTTCCATACTACGAGAGCATGTAAGTAGGATGACCAGGCATAAGATGGATTTGGGGAAGGATGAGAAAAGAGTGAGTGAGGTATGCCTGAGTGGTATATGATATGAGATGAGGTGATAACAAGAAAGAAAAGAAACAAAGGAGTGTAACATGAATGGATGAAGGAATATATGTAGTGGAGGGGAGAGTGTGAGGGGAATCCTTAATTGGGATGCCCGTGGTGAGAGTAATGATGCGAGAATGAGAAGCAGAAGAGGTGGAATGGGAAGATGTGTGTGGTGGTGATTGTTGTTTGATGAGAGGGGAGGTGGTGAAGAAGCTTCTACAGGTGGGAAGATCTTAGGGAGAGGTAAACCTCCACTGAGGATCCCATATAGAAGGGGTTATTAAGTAAGATTGTCAAGCGGGAAGCAGAAGGGGAAAAGGAAAGAATACAAATGGGTGAGAGGGGACATGAATGGTGAGAAGGGTAATATGGGGATAAGTGGCGGAGGAGTAAAAATGAGGAGCGAGGATGAATGGATCAAATACATGGTGATCATGGTGGGGGAGGAGGCTGTTGGATAGTGAATGCTACTTGAGAAAGATCATCAAGTAGGATTCACAAATTGCTGCTACTGATGATGATCATAGTAGGATTCCCAAACTGGGAATGTATTAGTATGGGTGAATGGATGGGGTGCAAAGTAAGATGTTGATCATGCAGGAAGATACTCACGTGATGAAAAAACATCTTAATTTTAATATAGCACATAACAGATGCATCGTGATATAAAAGATCAGGATGACTAGACTATAATATGCGTGATAGCATAGATAGGGGCCATCAAAAAGGTTTGATGCCCCGATATGATATGCAAATGGAAGAGAGCATAGATAGAGGCCATCAAGAAAGTATGATGCCCCGATCGACATGCAATCATCGAGATAACATAAGAATATTAGAGAGAACACCAGGATACATAAAATCAAGATGCCCCTATAATATATCAAGATACAAGAAAGTAATTAATAATTTATAACTAATAATGCAACACAAGAACCAATAAACATGTCCCTAACGTGTTCCACAGTGAGGATTGATTGGATGTGCCCCCAAGCAAGGGTACGAGGACATAGTAAAGTATTGGGTCATTGTCCTCAAACAAGGAAACAATGAGAGCGGATTTTCCCCAAGCGAGGATTCACGCGAGGAGAAGTGGTTTGAATTTGGTAGTCATAAGGTGATTGGATCATTCGTTGGGGATAATAGTTCAAAGGTTGAATTGTGTTGGTTATTTTAGAGTTTTTTTTGTTTTTGTTTTTTGTTTTTTTTTTTTTTTTATTATATTTTATATATTTTCTAATGTTTTTATTTTTGATTTTTTTTATTTTTTTTTTTAATTTTTTAGATTTTTGATTTTTTTTATTTTTTTTTTTGATTTTTTTGTTTTTTTTTGATTTTTCTATTTTTTTATTTTTTTTAATTTTTTGGATTTTTGATTTTTTAATTTTTGGGATTTTGATTTTGATTTTTCTAATGTTTTAATTTTTTTTTGAATTTTTTTGATTTTGGACGATTTTTTAATGTTTTTGGATTTTTGACATTTTAAATTTTTTTGGATTTTTGATTTTTCAAATGTTTTTGATTTTTGATTTTTACATTGTTTTTGGATTTTTGACGATTTTCAAATGTTTTTAGATTTTTAGATTTTTACATTGTTTTTAGATTTTTGACGATTTTCAAATGTTTTTAGATTTTTACATTGTGATTGGCAATTTATGGACCAGAGTGCAGACTTATTTTTGAGAGGTGATAAACATGGATATTATCCATATGTACCATGTTCTGTGTTGTAACTTATGCTCAGAATAACACAAATTCTCTTTCCATTGGCAGGATATGGTGGTGATGATATGATGAAAAGAAGTCCAGCTCCATTCTTGACTCCACACAACTAGTAAGATGTGTGGGCTCATCACCGAGAATCAAGAAGGACGTAGGAGGTAGATAATGAATATAGAGACAAATGCTAACAACAATCCCTTTGGGAAATTGTGACTCCATTCTTCATAACGGTATTGAACCAATTTCAAAAATGGCTTTCACTTTATGAGTCACGTGCTAGACTTAGACAGTTATGTGGCTTGCTGATTGGTAAGATATGAGGTTAAGGGATAGTTCTCTCTTCACTTAGGCATCTAAATTACTTGTTTGGGGATTCTATAATTTGTAAGCACTGTAAGATTTTGTATTTTTGAAATGACTCCCTATGCCTTGCCCCATGCTACTAGTGAGAAGCAAGGGCTCATCACCGAAAGGCAAAATATAGGCGAGTGAATTCCCTTTTTGTCTTTTTTTTTTTTTTTTTTTTTTTTTTTTTTTTTTTTTGAATATTTTGCAATGTTTTTATGCTTTTATGAGAATGACCCTCTACGCTTTGCCCCATGCCACTTGTAAGAGGCAAGGGTTTATCACCGAAGACAAGACGTAGATGAGTAAGGGCACCTTCCTCCATTCCCAGTCTCACACTACCAGTAAGAAGTGTGGGCTCAACACCAAAGACTATGAAGGATGAAAGATGTGACAATGAATTATTCATAAGTTATTGAATTGATGGATTTTTTTACAATAGTGCTTTGTATTTGGGAAGAAACGTCTGCCCCCAATCTCAGCCCCACACGACTAGTAGGGCGCGAGGTTCAACACGAAGAGCTGAGATGGATGACCAAACAACTAGGTAAGTAAAGTTTAGAGCTTTGTTATGAAAGAGAAATGTCTTTGAAGGGATATATTACCATCGATAAGCTTAGGTATGACCATAGAGTGAAAGCGACTGAAAATGGAAGAAGTATAAGAAGATATGATACTCACAAACTTAATAGGATCTATATTAGCACTTGTCTCATGATGATAAATATGAAGATGTGATTTTGATAAAGAAAATATCTGCCAATGGAAATGAATAAATTTAAATTATTCGAGATAAGCAAGACAAAAGGAACAATGTACACGTTGTTTCCTGGAATAGTGAACATCTCAAGGATAAAATTTCTTTAAATGAACTGCATTCATTGGTTCATCAAGATCTTGACCATCTTCAGTGGCCAATTTATAGGCTCCAGAGCCAAATTTAGTTGTGATTACATAGGGTCCTAACCAATTAGGCTCAAATTTTCCTTGTTTTTCTCATTCTTTAGTGGTATTCTTTTGATTTTCTTTTAAAACGAGGTCACCAATTTTGAATTCTCTGGGTCTTACCTTTTTATGATAACTGCGTTGCAGTCGGTTTTGATAGACTTGAAGATGATTGAGAGCATTAAGTCATTTTTCATCGAGAAGCTCAAGCTCTTGAAGCCGTGATTGTCGGTATTCATCCTCATTAATTACATCTTTAAGGGAGATCCTCAAGGATGGGAGTTCTATCTCAATAGGTAAAATGGCTTCACAACCATAAACAAGGGAAAATGGGGTGGCTCCGGTAGGCGTGCGGTAAGATGTACGGTAAGCCCAAAGAGCGGGGTAAATTTGAGTATGCCAATTACGTCCATGGGTGTTGACAATCTTTTCCATGATGGATTTTAAGGTCTTATTGGTTGCTTCCACTTGACCATTTGCCCTGAGGGTAGTATGGAGTGGACCATTTAAGTTTGATGTGAAAACGTTTGGCTAGGTCTTTTACATCCTGGTTTTTAAATGATTTGCCATTATCTGCTGACCAGAGCGGATGGAATACCAAATCGACAGATGAGATTATTAAAAATGAATTTCGATATTTGGCTACCGGTAACATAAGTGAGAGGCATAACTTCTACCCATTTAGTGAAGTAATCGGTAGCGGTAATGATGAACTTATGTCCATCGGAAGATGTTGGTCTGATTTTACCAATGAGGTCAAGTCCCCATTGAGAGAAGGGCCATGGTGTGGTTATCGATTGTAATGCCTAGGAAGGTGCGTGGATAAGATTTCCATGCTTTTGACATGCTTGACAACGTTTGACAAAATGACATGCGTCACTTTCCATGGTGGGCCAATAATATCCAACTCGCAAGATTTTCTTGGCTAAGGCGATACCATTTGTGTGTGCTCCACAGATACTAGAATGGACTTCAGCTAAGACACTCGAGGATTCTTCCTGATTAAGACATCGGAGCAGGGTGCCATCATATCCTCGTTTATAAAGAGTTTCTGCTAAAATGGTGTAACGAGAAGCACGTTGTGCTAAAGCACGTTTATGCATTGGTTTCATGTCGGCAGGAAATGTTTTATCATGAATGAAGGTATAAAGATCATGGTACCAAGGGTTATTCAGACCCACGATCTCACATACCATAGTGTTTTTAGGAAGATCATAGGCAGGCATTAAGAGATGTTCGAAAGAAAAATGTGCACAGGGTTGACTAGATGTGATTTCTAATAGGGATCCGATGGTTGCCATAGCGTCGGCAGATTTATTATGAAATTCTAGGAATTTGATCAAAGCTAATTAATCGAAAATAGCTTCGAAGACTATCCACCATGCATTTATATGGGATAAGTTTTTCATCCTTGACCTGGTATTCATTGGTAACTTGCTTGATGATAAGTAAAGAATCACCAAATACAACTAATTCTGTAAGATTCCAAGATATAGCCAGTTTTAATCCTGCGATGAGAGCTTCATATTCTGTGATATTGTTGGTACATGGGAATGCTAAGTGAAATGATTTGGGGATAACATGTCCATTTGGGTGTGATAAGCAAAATACCAGCCCCCGAGCCATGGAGATTACAAGATCCATCAAAAAAATAGAGTCAAGTGGCGCGATGTCTATGTGTAGAATATCTTCATCAGGAAAAGAGAACTGAAGTGGTTCTGTGCTAGGAAGGGGTGCCTCGGCAAGTTGGTCTGCAAGGGCTTGTCCTTTAATTTACTTTTGAACAAATTCAACATCGAATTCACTAAGTAATATGACCCAACTAGACATTCTTCCCATGAGAATGGAGTCTGACAACAAATACTTGAGAGGATCAATTTTGGCAATCAACTTAGTTGTGTGATTGAGCAAGTAATGACGTAACTTATGGAATGCAAAGGTGACCACTAAGCATACTTTTTGATTTGGGAATAACGTACTTCATGCTCAATAAGTGTTCGACTAAGGTAATATACAACTTGTTCTTTTCCTTGATCGTTATGTTGTGCTAGTAGAGCTCCTATGGCATGTTCAGTGGCAGATGTATAAAGCAACATGGGTTTATCGGCAACTGGTGACATAAGAACAGGTGGACTAGAGAGGTATTCTTTTAACTTAGCAAAAGAGTCTTGGCAATCGTGGTTCCAGTGAAAGTGTGCATCTTTCTTGAGTAACTGATTAAAGTGATGGCACTTGTCAGCCAACTGTGATATGAAATGCATGAAATAGATTGTATCTTTCCCTGAAGACTACGTAATTGTTTTAGGTTTTGAGGAGGAGGCATTTCCATAATGGCTTTGACTTTGGCAGGATCCACTTCTATGCCTCTTCGTGAGACAATAAACCCTAATAATTTACCAGAGGTTACTCCGAACACACATTTCTTTGGGTTAAGATGAACCTTATACTCACGTAATCTATCAAAAATGCATCTCAACACACTTGGATGCCCTATTCGTGTTTTGGATTTTGCTAATATATCATCAACATAATCTTCCATGATATCATGTAACATGTCATGGAAGATGATAGTCATTGCTCGTTGATAGGTGGCACCAACATTTTTCAAGCCGAAAGGCATGACCTTATAACAAAAGGTGCCCCATGGTGTAGTAAATGTCATTTTATGTTGATCCCCTTCAGCAATACGTATTTGATTGTAACCAGAGAATCCATCCATTAAGGAGAGCATTTCATGGCCTCATAGTAGAATCAACAATCATGTCTATATTTGGCAAGGGAAAGTCATCTTTGGGACAAGCCTTGTTGATGTCACGGAAGTCTGTGCATATTCTGATGCTGGGAGTTTTCTTGGTGATGGGAACTATGTTAGATATCCATGCCGAATAATCAATAGGTTTGATAAAGTCGCTTCCAAGAGTTTCTCGAGTTCGGCTTTGACAAGCAATGCAACTTGGGGATGCATTTTGCGTAGTTTTTGCTTTACAGTTTTACATCCGGATGTACCACAAGATGGTGTACTACAAGAGATGGGTCCAGGCCTGGCATGTCCTTATATGTCCATGCAAATATATCTTGGAATTCAATAAGGAGTGTTGTGAATTCCATGCATTCTTGGTCAGACAGACTAATGCCAAGTTGTAAAATTTTTGGTTGTTCGGTGGTGCCAATGTTTATGTCTTTTGTTTCTTCTACAAGCATTTTAGATGTATCCTTTTTGGAGAATGATGCTAATGGTTGATGTAGGTCATCAGTGTCGGGTGTTTTAGTGTTTGTGGTAATGAAGATTTGTTGTTTGTTGGAACTTTTTGTTGACATGTTTGTTGGATAGGGTGGCGGTGAGGTTTTGACTATGGGAAATCCTCTGTTTGCGCTTTTGATCCAAATTTTAGAGGTGAAGGATCTGAATATTTTATCTCTTCACCAAAATAGGCCGATTCATTTAGATTGATTTCAAATCCTTTTCTATGGTCGGAAGTAGGGATTTGGTCACGAGTTCCAAGGAATTCTTCGATGGCTTCATCATTTTGGAACATGTCCATGGCCGCATGATGTGGTTGGCCATGGTCTATGAGACTCGGATGTGTAGGCTCAAAATTGATGACATTAATAGATAAATGTTCAAAGTAAAGATGTGTTTCAGCGAGGTCCTCAAAAAGACTACATGGAGACCTGATGTCATTATCAGAACTGGTGTCATCATTGTCACTTGAAATTATTATGGGAGCAACATCAAACACCTTGAAACCTAGACCATGTTTACCATGATGTTGTGTGTAATTTATCGGGTCTAAATGACCTTGTTCATTTGGACCGAGTCCTTTACCCTTCCATCGCATGTTTTTCATTATTCGGTGAGCTTTGGTAAATTGAGGGGACTCATAACATGGAGCAAAGTCATCATTATATAACCAAGATCCTGAAGAACTTGGAATATGTTCGTTGTCAAGATAACCAAACTTTTTCCAAACTGACTGTCCCATTTGGTAAGTGGGATGGATTCTCAGATGTGGAGCGTTAGGTTTTCCATAGCTATGTGGGGATTTGGTGATATAAAAAGAGTCTTCCATCTTTTGAAATTGATATTCACCACATCCCGTGTCAATGATTTTAAATGTGTGAGATGGGGGACCAATAGGTACCTCATGTGGTGGGGAAGTTAGTTTGGTAGTCTTAAAAGATGAAGAGAATGGGTTATAAGAAGAAGGGGGTGGATTGAAGGATGAAGGTTGGTTATTCACAGGAGGAGGTATCTTAATAGAGGAGGTGTGGTTGGATGAAGAAGATTGGCTAGGTGAAGAAGAAGATGGTGTGGTGGAAGAATAATTGTTGCTGGAAGAAGAAGCTTGATTAGTGGAAGAAGATGATTGATTAGTGGGAGGAGGACTGGTGGAAGGTGGTTGACTAGCGGATGATAATGGATTGGAAAATGTGTTTTGGTTATGAGATGATGGTTTTGGATCATTGTTAGGGAGTGTATCAGGATCAATGCGTGTTTCATTAGGGATTATGCGAGGTGGAGCATATTTATCTGTTGATGGACAATAGTGATCATGTCGATACCATCCTTTGAGGAATCTACAATACTCAAAAGGTTGGGGATCTGCACGTAATGTAAATTCCTTGTCCAAATGAGGAAACTTAATGCATTGGTGGAATGTTGATGGGATGGCTTTCATGGCATGAATCCATGGTCGGTGACGAGAATGTTATATGCAACTTCTACATCTACCACATGATAGACCATGTCTAAGGTGATGGGTCCAACTTGGAGAGGCAACGTGATTGTGCCTTCAGACTTTCTTTCGCTATTATCATACCCACGAATGGTTATGATATTGTTTTGTAAATCATTTTCAGTGTAACCTAGACAACGTAAAAGTTTCATGGAACAAATATTTAATGTTGATCCATTGTCGATTAAGACGCGCTTGATTTTACGATGAGTTACATAACCCTCGACGTATAAAGAATGATTATTAGCGATGTTGGGATTAAGCAGGTCAGTGGGACCAAAAGATAAAATAGGATTGGGGACTGTAAGATGTGTAATTAAAGCCTGGAATTGTTGTGAATTGATGTCCTCAGGGACACGAGCATTATTCAATGTTTGCATAAGGATGCGTTGTAGTGCGGGAGAAGAATTAAGTAGTTCCATGATTGAAATTTGTGCGGCGAGTCTTCTCTAATTGTTTGACAATATTAAATGATGGCGTAGGTTGTGGAGAGGAATTGGCGGCGGAATTAGATGGTGGATTAGGAGGTGATGCTGGATGAAGTGGCAGATTTTTTTGTTGTAGGGACCCACATTTTTTTTGTCTAGTGGTGATCGCACAGTCAATTTACGATCTTTATAGTTGCCACTAAGTCTTGGTCATAATCTATGGTCGAGATGACTGAGTCATACTCGACATTGCTTGATGATTGACCCTTATCTTTTGAATTGTTATCATGGTTAGGGAAGGGATTTTTGAACATGTGAAGTTTTTCATTAGGTGTTTTTGTCTCAGAAGTATTTTCAACTTCTATGTCTCCACGTTCAATCAGGTCTTGGACGTAATGGCGGAGTTGCATGCATCGATCTGTGGAGTGCCCTTTTATGCGATGGTAATCACAATATTCATTGTCTTTATACCAATTTGGTTTGGGTTGTCCTTCTTCGAAGGGTCTGACAATGGGATATGTAATCATATTAGCATTTTCCAAATGACGAAAGACACTAGATAGACTTTCTCCGAGAGGAGTGAACTCTCTTCGTCGATCCCGAGAAGGAACTTCCTTTCTAGGGATAATGATTGGTTGTTTAGATTTTAATGTGTTGGTGGGATGGTTTTGGACATTTCGGACATGGCGGGAATCAGTAATGCCATCGTTGATGATATTTCGATTCCGGTTAAAGAATTTAGATTTGTCCTGGTTTTGAGGAGTGTCTCGATAAGGTTGGTCTCTAAAGGGTGCTTTAAGTAAGCCCTTAGAAATGAGGGCTTTTTCGATTTGTGTCCCCTTTTCGATGACTTCTTGAAACTATTCAGACAATGCATTTGCATGTGGAATGATAATTCGGCATTGAGATTAGGGACAAAAATGCTAACTAGTTGTCTCTCGGGTACTGAGCAGGGAAATCGACTTGCAATTCCATGCCATCGTTGTAAAAAGGAGGCAAAATTTTTCATTTTGGCCTTTGCCTAGTGTTGCAGAGATCAAGCATGGTTATTTCTGAGTCTAGGTTATAGGAAAAATGTTTGACAAATTTCTCTGATAAGTCTGCAAATGTCGTGACCGACCCTTTGGGCAGATGGAAAAACCAGTCTAAAGCTTGTCCTCCTAAACTTTGGGGGAATAATCGTAAAAGGTACGTGTCTCGATAGGTAACTTCCTGACATTGCATGTAAAATTCCTTGACATGTTCACGGGGGTCACCTTTGCTTTTGTATTTATCAAACTTAGGGATTTCGAAGGATGACGGAAATGGTAATCGTGATATCTCTGTATCAAATGGATAAGGACACAATTCTTCAAAGTTGAATTGTTTTGATTGTTTTTGTAGTCCCTGAATGGTGTCTTTCATAAGTTTCCATTCTTGTGTGAATGGAGAAGCGGGGGATGGTTTATCAAACATGTCATGAGTATTGGAATCTAGATTGAGGTCTTTTAATCTTTTAGCTCTAGTCGTTGCTTCCTCAAGTTTCTTTGTTAAGTCTTGGATTTTAGTGAATAACTCTTGGCCGAAAGAACCATTTGGATTGTTTGGTATTTCGTTGTGATAACTTGATTCACCATTGTCGATGAGTTTGTTTAAATTTTCCATCCAAAGTCGGGGGTAGTTTTGCCCCCATGGCTAGGATGCGTAACAAGATATTCATTTTTGTTTTGTTCTATCACCCTATTGACTTGTTCTTGTTCTTCATTGGTGAGTTCTGGTTGTGTGACTTCTTCATCGTCATTTTCATGATTGTGACTGCGAGTGAATACCATGATGAAATGTGTCTGATTAAGCTTGAAAAGTGGGTAGGAATTTTGAACAGGTGTGAGGAAATGAGAACTTGATTATTTTGGATTTAGCTCGAATAAGCTCGTGATGACTGATAAGGAGAGTAACTCAAACAAGTTATCTCAATATGATGATGATGTAACTCGAGATGAGTTATTAGAGGATTTGTTGCACGTTGTGTAGATTTGGCTTAAACAAGCTCTGGACTATTGACGAGGGAGAGTAACCTAAATAGGTTAATCGCGATATGGTTGTGATATAACTCAAAATGAGTTATGAAAGGATTTGTGTTGGCTGTGATTTGGATAAACGCGATGGTGGATAGAATAATGAGTGAACTCAAACAAGTCACCCAATATTAGTTTGATATAGCTGGAAACAAGCTATGAAGGATGTTTTGACAATTGATGATATGGGGAGTGAATGCTAGTCACTCAATATCAGTTGGATATAGCCGAAGACAAGCTATGACAGATGTATTGTTGGATGAAGCAAGCTAATGAAATTGGTGTGATGTTTTGGTCTGTGTTGTTGGATTGTTTGGATGTTTTCACTTGGTATTGAATTGGTCGAGAACTGATTTTTTTTGTGGAACACAACTAGGGTTTGAACTTTTACAATGAACACATTGATATCAGCCAAGTTTTATGATAAAACAATGCTAAACTATTTTGTTTTCAAACAACAAGCAATCATGTGGATTCAATTGTTTTGGCTTATGAGGTAAATTCTTCAGGAATGATCATTGTTTCATGCAATCATACAAGTATTTGTGAAATGGTGGATGCAGGCTCTTATTACTCCAAAAAAAGATGCGTCCTCCGATATACCCTAGTCCTGATATACCTAATTTTGTACGGGGACAAAATTGGTACGGGGAACCCTTAGAGCACTGGAGGAGACTCACCAATTCTTACTTTCCTGTTTCGGAGTGAATCACCACGTCCAAAACAGGTTTTGTGAAAAGGTGGAAGGTGATGGAGGGATGAATGTGTATGGTGTCCTTATAACTCCCCAAATTTACAGGGACGATGCCCAGGCTTCGTTGTTACAGCTATTTAGGCGTGACTCGCATGCGTGCATGCACATGACAACATTACATTAAGTGAAGAAGCGAGGGAGGTAAAAATACCGAATTGTGTGATGAGACTAGGTCTCAAAGTGCAATGCAGATGCAAATGTTGTTGGTGCGTGGTAGTCAAGTCCACGTCACAGTGTAGCTTTGGTGGTGATGAAATCCACCTCGTCTACGTGTAAAAACAAAATGATAAAGTGATTAAATGCAGGGTTCTTTCCAACTTGAAATAAATCACTAGCAAAAAATAATTACGTACCTGAGCGTACTTTTTTTTTTTTGTTTTAGCAATTTTCTTTGAATGGTGGTATTTTTGTGGGATTTTTGTTTTTTTTTTTTTTTTTTTTTTGACAATATTCCAGCGACGCGGTTCTACAAAAAACAAATTAGTAGTTATCCTGCAAACGAAATGTTAGAAAAGTGATCGTGGTTGTTTTTGATTTTCCAGATCGCTCGAAGGCGCAGGAAAAGAGCATACACAACCAACGACCAAACAAATATTAATAATATGACAAAGGAAAATAATGATTGAAATGATAGTTGGAAAACAAAGCTAGAGGATCTGCTGATTATTAGAAAAAAACTAAAAAAATGTGACCGTTTCGATTTTCCAGATCGCTCGAAGGCGCAAGAAAAAAGCATACGCGGATACAATTGGAATAGAAATAGATTTTTATTTTTTTTTTTAAATGTTAATAATTATTGCAATTAATCATGATTGTGAAATAGCGATAATGATTATTTTCACAAAAAAGAAAAATGATGAAAGAAGAGTGTGAAAACGTTACCTAGAAGTGTTGTCGTGGAAAATTGAAATGTAAGGCAAAAAAAAAATTAAAAATTAAAAAAAAATTGTTTTGCAGAGCTGGTGGCCTCACGTTTCTGATTTCCAAGATCACTTTTGAAGTGCGAGGAAAGAGCATACGTGTGAGGTTGTTACGTGAAATAAAATAAAAAAAAAAAAAAAAAAAAAAATAATAATTTTGTTGTTTTTGTTTTTTGTTAAAAAGACAGGTGTTAGAAGAAATGAAACCAAAAAAATTTTTATAAGTCTAAATCAAAAAATTATTTTTCCATTGCATAGATCTTTTTGATACCTTTCCGTTAAAAAAATGAAGTCATTCCGAGTTCGGGAGCAAAAAGTTATGGCTTCCGGAAGATGGGCTACGGTAGCACTGAAATGAAAATTTTAAACGTGAGAAAAACGTCCCGGGAGCTAGTTTTTTTTTTATTTTTTGACTTTTGTACTTCACCTGAGAAGCTAAAATTTTGACAACAAGGTTAAAAAAGAACAATAAACAGAAATAAAGAGTTAGATCACAAAATGATTGACTAAAATAAAAAAAAAAAAAATTAACTTCCTACAAAGCAGTTATTTTAGCAAAAGTAAATAAATAAATGCATTTTCGGATTGGTTGTCCCATGACAGTAAGATGATAAACTAATGACTAGTTCATGTGTTTCTATAGATTACGAGTGAATAGAAAAATCAAAACTGGGAACTAAACACCAAGCACAGGAGATCAAAGACAGATGAGCTTCATAGTTTCATTGTTGTTATAACTGCGAGATACACCACAAGACACCACACAACAAAAAAACACTACCCAAAGCGTGAAGGTTAACCAAAGAAGAAGCCATAAGGAATAGAAAAAAAAAATAAAATAAAATAAACAAAGATAAACAAAAAATATAAAACCACTAATTGGGAAATTAATGGTAACATATCGAAAATAATGGGCGGGCGTGCGAAATGTAAGCTAGGAAAAATACACTACTAACAGGAAGTAAAATACCAATAATCATACCTCCTCCTTCGTTTCGTATAGCAAAACCTCGGAATGGGCTAGGAAACTTGGATTGAGCCCTGATTGTGTGATATGTAGGTGCTTTTCTTCAAGACGGAGCAAGACCTTCCTGCAACAACGATCCTCTTACTTTGCACTAGATGGGAAAAAAAAAGGATTATGAGGCTATTTGGGCATTAGGACGAGGCAAAAGGATGTTCTTTGCTCAAAGGATGCAAGAACTTAGATATGGCATTCAAGCTTATTCTCCATGTCCTTAGAGGGGAGGGGTAAGGTTGTATTTATAGCCCAGGGAGTGATTAACTTAGAGTAATTTAAGTAATCATGGTTTGAAAATGTGGGCAAGATTAAGTGAGTGGTTTGAAAATGTGGGCAAGATTAGGTGAGTGGTTTGAAAATGTGGGCAAGATTAGATGAGTGGGGGCCACGAAGAATGGGTGAGGATTTGAATTATATTTTTAATTCATAAGTGGAGGATTTTAGGTGAGTGGGGACCACGAAGGGTGGGTGAGGATTTGAATTTGAATTTTTAATTCAATAGTAGAAAAACATGGAGAATAATGACATGTGGTGAGGATTGGGTTATTTTTTTTAGATTTTGAAATGGATATGTGAGTTGTTATATATAAAACACACATTAGAATCAAAACATCATCAAAACTTCACCACACACATCGATCGTTAACAATAAATTCGAGTCATTGTCATGAAAATAGCCAATCATTGGCAATTCAACGATTTTAAAAATAAACCCTCCGTACGCATGAAAATGACAAAAATAATCAAAACTAGCTAAAAACCAACAAAAAATAACAATAATAGGTACTCACCTCTTCTTGGAATGTGGGTATTACTATGTCGATCGACAACGTCATTTCTCTAAAACACCTTTTCGGTCCCTCAAAGCTCTCCAATTCACAAAAACAAGTCACATAAATAAAATGTTCACCACAGACCTAGGGCTTTTATAGCCTAAATCCCCAACTTTCTATGATCGCCGAAATTTTCTTTAAATGCTTGCCAATTCATCTCAATCATTAGCGATCATCATGAATGCGTTAGTGATTCATCATTTTTACCCTCACATCATTATCCACAACATGTCCTTACATTTTTAACCTTATTCATCTTGAAATTTTCCTTTTCATTCCACTTTCCACTTTTCTCATGCGTGTGTGCTAATTGCCATCGGAGTCAAAATGTCACATTTAAAAGAACCTCAAACTTTGAAACATTAAAATTTTTTTGTATCAATCAAACCACGAGATATGTCATACGTCTATGGGATACATGCCCTTTGGCCCCCATCACTTGACTTTCCTATCCTTTCAACCTACCCTTATGAATCATATGTCAACATGTAAGCTCAAACCCTTTGGTTCCCCTATCACTTGATTCCACGGTAGCACCCATCATTTTGATACCCAAAACATGGGGACATTTTAGAAAAACACATATCAAACCTATCCAAATCAACCTTTCAAGACCCATGTTCCTTATACTATGCTTCGGTCACCCCATTTTGAGGGGGATCACCCATACAAATTCAACTATCAAAATCATTACTTTCTTTGCCTACACCAAACTACTCTCAAAAGGGGGAAAATGTAGACACATAAAATTTACACCGCTAATTTCCTTCACCATATACACCATCTTCACAATCATATTAAATTAAAAAAACCATTTTAATGCATCATTAAAATCCATACATCTCTTATCCTAAGTATAAACCCCCAAAATATTTACTCCATGTAAATATTCCTCTCACACCATCTCACAACCGTAAAAATCTAATTTTACCTCTCAAAACAACCCAAAACCACTTAAAAACTAAAATCAAATAAAACAAAAACAAATCAACTATTTCTCAAGAATCTTATAACCTTCTTAACCTCCTAACTCATTTTCCAACATACCCTTATTCATATTCCTCTCACACCATCTCACAAACCGTAAAATCTCATTTTACCTTTCAAAACCACCCAAAACCACTTAAAAACTAAAATCAAATTAAAAAAACAAATCAACCATTTCTCAACAATCT
This sequence comes from Taxus wallichiana var. yunnanensis, assembly GCA_018340775.1. NCBI lineage: Eukaryota > Viridiplantae > Streptophyta > Pinopsida > Cupressales > Taxaceae > Taxus > Taxus wallichiana. Next base: position 10,939,192 of record CM031240.1, on the reverse strand, counting down.
TATAACCTTTTTAACCTCCCCATTTGTTCTCCAACATCCCTTAGTCATTTACTGCGCACTCTCAACCAAAACCCATGATTAGAAGTGGTTTTAACCACTCTTGTATTTGTTTCCAGTAAAAGCGGATCATTAGCGATTTAGTTGGATCATTTGTGATTTTAATTAACACTTTTGTGATCTACCTTAGGGAGCTTCAATCTTGAATCTTGGACCCCATTTTTTCTCTTGCGCTTTGTTTTACTGACACAACAACATCTAGTGCATCTTTAAACACTATCAAGCATCAACATTGCAAACCACTTTCAATCATTTTTGTGCTCGTTTGCATCACTTTAGATTGTTAAAACATCACATGACAACTTATCAACTTGGATATTTTCCACAAAGGATTTGAGGCATCTTTTATCTCCACACCTACTTTTAAAGGTATTCACATATCTCTGTGTATTTCATTTTCAAGTCATAAGTAGCTCTTACATTAATCAAAAACATCATTTCATAGATTTAAATCTCGAGATTTTATCAAAAATAGCTCATCCAAAATCACGAAAATCACTAGCGATTCACCCTAATCGCCAATGATTGGCCTAAATTATTGGATATTCTTATCAAAAATCATCTTTTTATATATCAATTTATCAACTTTTTATCATTTGTATCAAAACATCTACATTTAACATGTTATTTCCAAGTATGGCTCTTTGTTAGATGGAAGTTCATGATTGTTCACATCCCATTACAAACATTTACAACCTTCCTATAGTGGAGCATCCCTTTTTTGGGAGCAATATGGAACATTCTGCACGAACCCGCACTTTTAATCCGATTTGTTATTATTGAAAAAAGGAAAATATTGAGGATCGTGTGTCGAGTTCCTCCATTATATCCAACAAGAGAAAATAAGTGTTAATTCTAGTTGATTACTTGAAACACGTTCGGATCGAATCTACACTTTCTGGGAACCTTCAAAGATGCTCAAGACTTACCTATCCATTTGAGTTATAAATATCTTCATTTGTTATGTACTTGTTTATATTTATTTGCATATCCTTATAATTCCTTTTATCAACCTACTTAATTGTCTAAAAATGAGTTGACATCCTTCAAGGAAGTCCCTTTGGATTCTTGGAATTGGCCTTTTGCCAATAATCTCATCTATCTATTTATCTAATCATTTATGTTAGTGTTTATGAGCACAGGTTGCTTTGCAAAATCAAGCAAACTTACACACTCATCCGGACTCAACAACTTTAATCAAACATCAACTTCAACATCCATCACAAATGGTATTAATAAACCTCATCGTCTTCCAATGTAGGTTTTGTTTTTGTTATTTCACTTCATTAATTTAAAGTATAAAAGCAAAAATATCTCTAAACAGTATGGTTGTCATGAGGAAGGGGCTAGGTTTGAGATGTGAGCTGAAAACTTGTCCTAACACCCAAAGATGTCACTTAAGTGACATCAAATCTTCCTCCTCCATGGTGGTACAATTTTTGTCCCATATGTCCCTTTGGAAATGGAAAAATGGGACATCAATCCCTCATAAGTGCGCATAGGGTCTTCCCATCATGAGGAAGGGGCCAAGTTTAAGTTGTGAGTGGATAACACATTTCTAACACCTCAAGTGACAATTTAAGTGACACAACTTCAAGACATGAATATTTCACCATGGTGGTACATTATTGTGTCCCATATGTCCCCTTTAACTTTGGTTAAAGGGAAAAATGGACATAATGGGTGTCAAAGTGTGCATTTTCCACTTTTGGAAGCTTGCCTTCACCAAACACTACCCAAAATAGCCATTTGAGTCCATTTTCTCACCACTAGAGCTAGGAATAGACTTCCAAGGGAAAAAATTATATTATTTTAAGTGTAAAACACAAAATGAATCCATTTCTATAATTTTATGGACCTATTTCTACCTCTTTTTGATGTTAAGGCCCCATTTCAAATCTGGTCATGGGAGGTTCCCGGAAGGTCAAACTTCCACCGAAGATAAATTTGCATTTTTATCATACAAAACCTATAGAACATGTAGAGGATGACATTTTATTCACTTTTTCCTTTGAATAAGCTTTTAATTCTCTCTGTAACTCCCATAATCTTCATTGAATCTTCATTAGGATCAAGATCACACATGTACTTCCACGCCAATATCTATAAATATACTCCTCAAAATATCTTGAAACCTTTTTCACCATGAATTAGTAATTCTTAGCTTTCGATGAGTATATTATTACTTTCAAAATCATATCGAGGCTCTGATACATCCTAACAATACAACTAGATTTTTATTGTTTTCATCTCCTCATACCATGCTTCAAATAGCCCAAGATTACATAACTTGTTCTGAGCCTGATTTTTTTGAAGAACTTTCCTAAACTACCTCGAGATGAATGCATAACTTTTCCACACACTTCTTAGATGTTATGACATTTCCCTCTAATGTTCTCGGGGGTGCTCATAAGGGTCAAAAAGGCCGAAATAACCCTTTTGGAACCTCCGGAAGCACTTGTCTTCTCTTGGATCCAGATATCTTCATGAATAAACTTGAATAACATCCCATGCACATAAAAACACTTTAAAATCACATTATCACATTCCTCCTGGCCATTATGAGGGTAACACAATGATTGAGTTGGCTGGAGGACATGTTTACATTGATCGGGAGAAGGATTTTCAAATATGGCTTAGGTTATCATGGATTTAAAAAAATCATGCTAAAAATTTATAATGACAACAATGTAATTTAAAAAAAGGAAACTAAAGTTCCCTATTTTTCTTGTAATTCACAAAAATTTCCACAATTTAACTTAAATGAATGTAATTGATGAGCTTGATTATATTTTAACACAATTGACCTAAAAACACTATAAATAACATAAATGGAAATATCTAAGTAGAGAAACTAATTGGTCCCCCTAATATTTTATAAGACACTTCCATAGTGTTATTGGAATTTAGGAAATGTGTGGTCCAATCAAAATTTGGAGCATTGATACCCCATCGCTTGGATGGGTGGGCAATCAAGGTTAATTCAGACAACATAAAATGTTTTGAGGGCAAAACTACCAAAATGAATGGAATAACACTACATAGAGATGATGACATAACCATTAGAATAAAAAATGTCACCTTTCCATTACAATCACACATGATCAAAGGTGTTTTCAATGCATGAAACATAAAAGTAAGCACCAATGAGAATATGAATGGAAAAATTGAGGTGAAAAATCCACCAATTGCCACCATGTCCAAAATATGGCTCCCCCATCCTCATTACACCATCAATACCATCAAATAATCAACACAAACACACTCAACCACACCAAAAAAATTGGAGGTGATAATAATGGGCAACACCCATATGTTTTGAAAAAACTTGAAGAATAATGGGATGATTGTGTAATAAATGTCACGCCCATTATTGGGTGGACATGGGTTTGATGGTGGTTTCAAAATCCCTAAAAATGGCTCAAGGCCAAAGTAAAATTGACACAGAAAGATCCCACAATTTCATCCCACGCCACTCTTGGAAGACAATAAACACAAACAAATGAACCTCTTACCATCAACAAGAATGAATTAATTAAGAAAAATCATTCAAGTCATATGATGTAATAAAATAATAAACTTTTTGAATTGATTAAATATTGTGATTATGTAAATTTATAATTTTAAATGTTCGATGTTGGTGTAGGTTTTTCCCCTCTATATGGTTTTACCTACATGGTATAATTAGCTTGTTTGGGTTAATCATAGGTCATTAGGGAAATGTAATTTAAGTCATTTTCTAATTGTGAGTTGAGTTAATTACCTTTTTGGGTGACCTAATTCCTCACTATATGATGTACCTTCCTATTTTCATGCATTTTTTCAAGCCTAAAAATTTAAATTTTCAAGCATGACAACTAAGCCCATAGTGTAAAATTTGCTCCCGAGTCTTCCCAAATCCCCTTTCTAGTCAATTTGTCTTTGGTGTCATGATCATATGGACCTTACAGGTACTCCCAATATAATTAATAAGAATGTTAAAATGATCAAAGTGATGTTTCAAGGTCAACAATTTCATTCGGTGAAGAAAACCGAGGACTAGCTCTTGGCGAGGCTTAGAAAGGCCAATTTTGGCCATTTCGGGCATGTGTGCATCCTTTGGGAGGTTTCAAATTATCTCAACAACTCAGATGTTCCTCCATTCCAATCGTCTCTCCTTTAGAAGATTGTTTGGGCTTTAATGATGTATCTTCATGATCAACTCCACACCCACTCGCTCCAACTCACTCTCTTCAAAATCTCAATCCATCCTCTTAAGTACATTATCTCACACCATACTTCATTTCACTCTCTTCCCAAATTCTTATGGTATATACATATTTATCACATTTTAACTCATTCATTCCTTTGAACTTCATTTGCCTTTATACCTTCTCATGTGACTCTTAATCTTCTCACGGCGTTAAAACATGAGTTGGCCCATAATTTAAATAGGAACGCATGAAAACAAAGGAGGGTTGGCTTTGATGTTGATGTTCAAATATCTAGGAAAGTTGGTTAGAATCCTTCAATGATTATAAACTTGTCTTTTACTGCCTTTGAATGAGCAATCTTCCTTTCAATGATGGAGATTTGAAATTGATTTGTCTAGACAATGATTTGTGGTCTTTGGTCTTCCACAAACAAATAAAGATATCATCACTTAGTGGCCTTTGGCCTTCCACGATCAAATAATAATGTCAGCAATTAGTGCCCTTTGGCATTCCCTCATCACTCAACTTGTAGCTTATTACTCATAGTCATATCTCCTTGTTATTCCTAGATGAATTAACAAATGAGACTCTGATCATTCAAATGTATCTCCCAATCAACACTCTACCATCTCTAGACCGAACATGCTTCATACTTCTAACTTGGTGAGATTCGGATGAGAAACTCTATTAGTGGGTGCCAAATGAGCAATGGAGTCGCCGAGCACTTCAACCATTTCTACACCTAGCTCAGGACGACTAACACTACGGGGAAAGCTCCAAACAAGCTACATTGTAGGTGAGCTCCGACCAATCATTTTAATGAGCTCCGGACCTTTTATACTTCTAGCTTTGGTTGATGGATATCAGTGAGCTCCGGAAAAGCTATGCTTTATGAGCTCTAGATGACAAACATTAGACCAACTCAGCTCGGGATGACAAACAATGAACCTTTCTATTAATGATAATAGATACAACAATTTGTTATGTCTGCTAGCTCCTTCAAATTCCTTTGATATTAATGACACTTATTCCAACAATAATTAGGTGATGACCTAATATGATTCAATGTATATGATAAAGGGGGAATATAGGGTTTAATAAGAGCCCGCTCTATATGGGTAGTGATAGGAAACATTTCAAATGTAATTTGGGATCTAGAGACCATGTGTGCATAATAATTGGTGGCCTGATAGTGTAAAGGATCTAATAAAAGTTAGAGTTTATACAAAACCCAAAGAAGTATATCACTCTTGATTAGATTTAGAAATATGAAACCTTATAGGTGAGGTATGAAACCGATGGTTGTATGTAACAAAATAAGAGAGTTCACCAAAATGCAATGTCAAAACTAGGGTTAATGTAATTAAGGCAATTACTAATGTGTAAACACTATGATTTTGAGAATCGAAATATACTAGATAAAGTAGATTATGGTTAGGGTTATAAATATTGCACCATTATACATGATTTGAAAGTTGAACAAAGGATTGAGAGTGTAGAAATGGGTTATGCAAAGTGTTGTTAAGCCACGAGTACAAAATTTAGAATCTGAAACTAAGTACATGGTAGATTTTACCAAACTAGGTAGAAACATTTGATGGTTTTGTCCTTTGTGTTTAATTATGCCCTTTGATGCTTTGATTGAGATGGGGGTTCAGCATTTGGAAGATTTATATCTCTACGGACCATTTAAGATTGGAGATAACATGTTCATGAATGTCCTTCTATGACTATATATGACTTCTCCTTTTGTGAAACCCTAGCTCTCTCTTAAAGATTTTAAAATGGGGTTAGTCTGATTGGGATGGAAAGACCTCACCCCACCATAAGTAGTGTGATGAGCACTTGCACTTTGTACCAATACTCCAAAGAGGGATCAATCTCGCACATATTTCTCCTCGTGGTGAATGTGCAATAAACATTATTTTGGAAAGATCCTAATAAGGTCCCTAACAATTTGGTAATGATATTTGGTGTGAGTTATAACATGTGATAGTGATATAGATCTGGAGATGTATTTAAAATTGATAACCTATTAATGTAGTTTAAGGAGTGATAGTGCAATGATAGTCCTCGGAGTGCTTCAATGTGAGATCCCTTAAATAACAAAAATGTCCTAAATGAGTAGGGTGTATGTGCTTTTATATCTGACTTGTGCGAATGATTTCTTGCTTAACCGATTCTAAGCCGACTAAGGTAACTTGTGCATTTGAAAAATTGACCGTTGGAATTGGTTAGGATAAAAAGGTCAACCAATGTTAGAATCGCGGGTCAATTATGCCCTTGTTGGGCGATTTTACTTTTAGCTTGAGAATAATATAAAAGTGGAGATAGTGGCCACAAGTATGAAGACGTGCTATGTATATGGTGCGAAGGTTCTTGATGAGTTAAACTAAGTGACAAGTACAAACTTATTGACTTTAGAGTTTGGAATCGAGGGAGATACAAGTAGGATTGAGTCAATTAATTGTATAAATGGGAAAGGGTTGGGATAAATGGCAAATGTTAATTGCCAAGAGTCTTAGTTCCACATTTAGGGGACTAAACTTGTGGACAATTAATACAAGTACTTATGTTATTTTATTCCCCAAAGTACTAGTTGTTTAAATGAGAGAGTGCATTTTTAAATATTATGGAATTTTTGCATCTTTTGTTAGTCATCAACTTGTTTAAAAAGTATTACTGCATTGATGGCTAAGGTCATGACCCTATGAAGAGGGCTACCTAATTTTCCCATGTAGGTGGTGCTATAGGCCATGACCAAAAGTTTATTAATGTTTTGAGAGTGCAACCGAGAAAATTTAGGAGTCTTTCCCATGTAGGTGATAGGTTGCAAATGTTTTTGAGACCTTAAGAAAAATTAGGTGATAAATTATAGGAATACAAAGCAAGGAGCCACCTCAAATTTAAATGTTAGAGTGCCATGTAGATTAAAAGACCTCAAATAGTAGGGAATACTTCCATCCCACCTCATGAACATCCTCTAAAAATTAACGAGTAATAATTTTGGGGCTCTTATTTTACATATAAAGATTCATTTTCTTCTTATAATAGATTAGAAAAAACATCACAAAATCTATAACTACATATTTTTTTGGAGCGGAAGGCCCTCCATAAAACCTCACCCTAATACTATTAAAATAAAGTATGACATATTATTGTTAATGACAAAAACAACTTATTATGTCACTTTCTCTTGTATGATCATTTTTGTATTTCTAACACATTTGGTAATGTTGGATTAAGGCGACCAGGACCGGAGGATCGGCCCCAAACTATTATTCGATTTCATGATGGCCCTACTCTAAGTAGTATTCCTCAATAGCGGGTTTTTACGCTTCCCAACTATAGATAGTATTCCCAAACTCCCGACTATAGATAGCATTCGAGTTGTGAGTCCTCTTAGGTAGTATTGCCTCTTATAGGGAGCCCCCAATATAATTAGAAGTTCCAATTTTAGGATAAAATCAATATAAACCAAGCTTACTTTAAAACAATATAAAATGTCAATAAATTTTAAAATCTTTTCCCGAAAAAATGGTAACAGATAATATGATACATCTACGTAGCCTCCAAGTTATCACATTTTCTCGGTTCTAGAATGTTTTACATTTTTAACATTTGTCGTGTTGAAAATTTGCAAGTTTTGTTTTTCCGGGGAACGTTCGAAAGCAGCAGTCAACGGTCACATGCTGGTCCTCAATTTCACTCTAGTTAAACTCAACCTCAACCTCATTTACCAATTCGAAATTCAAAACAAACCGTAGTTTGCCTCTTGGTTTAACCCTGGTTGAGCCGATTTAATAAAATATAGTTTGCACAGAGGCGTAAGCGTAACAGAATCATTCTTATTTTCTTTCTCCGAAGGCTTTTATTTGGATCGGATCGAGTGCGGATCTGAAAGAAAGAAGGAAATAATGGCGACGATGGAGAATTTGATCGGAATGGTGAATAGAATTCAGAGGGCGTGTACGGTGCTGGGTGATTACGGAGGCGACAACGCTCTTCCCACGCTCTGGGAGTCCCTCCCTTCTGTTGCTGTCGTGGGGGTCAGGTATTCATTCTCCTCATTCATTTAGGGTTTCTAGGGTTCTAAACATCGTTTCGTCTTGGAAATCGATGGATGTAGCACATTTGATCCCAGATATAATATTTGCCATGCCTGCGTGTGGAAATCTCAAAATATTAATTCATCACGTAATGTTTTACCACAGAGTTCGGGAAAATCATCCGTTCTCGAGAGCATTGTGGGAAGGGACTTTTTGCCGCGGGGATCAGGTATTTTTATTTATTCGCTTCCGAGTTGCGGTCAACAAACTTAAGCATATGTCTATCTCTGTAAATTAGGTAGAAGTTCAAGGGCTTAAAATTATAAACAATAAATTACAAATCTTCTTCCTGTTTTTATTCCAATATTTCACAACCGCATATGATTTATTGACACAACTTGATACCAAACCCTAACAACATTTATCAATTTTCGAAAAAACAGTATAGGATCACTCAATTGGTGAATGTTTTCCTTACTTTTACTGGTAATAAAACAGAATATTAAATTATAAACAATAACTCAGAAATCTTTCTATTTTTTATTCTAATATTTCATAACGACATATGATTTCCTGACACTACTTGATATCTTTGGTTCGTAGTTATTTTTTAAAGCACTTGGCTTAAAACTCTATCAACCTTTACTAATTTTTTAAAAACCAGTATGATTACTCAATTGGTGAATATTTTATTTTTACCTTATTTTATTTCTGGTAATAAAAGTATAGGGTTTCTTTCTTTCAGGTATTGTGACAAGAAGGCCCCTAGTATTACAACTTCACAAAACAGATGAAGGGACACCTGAATACGGAGAATTTCTACATCGCCCCAATAAAAGGATTACCGATTTCGGTATGTGTTATATTTCCTTGAACCTTTTAGTGTGATCACTTTGATGAGCGTTTTCTGATTGAGAACCATGCTTGTTGAGAACCATTACTGATTTTACATGATTGATGATTGAACTGAATATCAATAATTTTATTCTACTGTGAATCGTGTTAAGTCAATCTGGCATTCAAACTTGATTCAGGAATAGAGATTTCTATAAAATCTTTTAGCAGTTGAAGGCATATTCTGATGAACTAAGCTGCCTTTATAAGTTGTTTGGTCTGCAAGGACTTGCCTAGAAGTGGTTGTTTAATTCAAACGAGTGGCATATTCTGATGAACTAAGCTAACTTTATTAGTTTTTTCTTCTTCAAGGACCAGCCTAGAAACGGTTGTTTAGTGCACAAGAGTGTCAATCCAAAATAACCATGTGAAACAATCCGTATAAAAAATAGCATTAACACATACACACATACAATCACGTAACTCAAAATAAATTCATAAGGATTTATGTTAAATTCTTCTAAATTGAAATGCATCCAGGTGTCCCATGCAAGGGGTATACAAATCCTGTTTTTAATGAGCAGGTGGCCCCATGAGAAAAGAAAATAATGCAAAGTTGCAAACATGAAATTTTAAAAGCTTTTACTGAAAATGAGGAGCCGGCAAGTTTTAAGGGGAAACTTTGAGCATGTGTTAAAATGAGGGTCTGGAAGTTTACCACACCTGCACCTGGAAGTTGTTTCTTCAACCAAGACCTGCCTAGAATGGGTTATTTAATGCACAGGAGTGCCAATCCAAAATAACCACATGAAACAATCAGCATTAAAAATAGCATTAGCATCTACACATGTAAAATCACACAACTCAAATAAATTCCTAAGGATTTCTGTTAAATTCATTGAAATCGGAATGCATCCTTAGGAGGGTCCCATGCAAGTTATACAAATCCTATTTTTAATGAGCAGGTGGCCCCATGAGAAAATGGAATAACGCAATAAGGAAATTCTAGAATCTTTTTCTGAAAATGATAAGTGGGCAAGTGTTAGGGGAAACTTTGAGCAGGCAGAAAAAGAAGGGTCTGTAAGTTTCCACGCCTGCATCAGATTTGTAGGAATCTATTTTACCAGTTCACAGCTTTGAAATGGCCAATTTATTTGGAAATTTCTCTGAAAAAAACTGAGTCATAAATACAATCTTCTAAAAACTTGCAGCAGCAGAATCTCTATTTTTGTATATGTTGTGGGACCATTCTAACTTCAACTTGGTCCTAAAATTACTGTGCAACATCTACTCAGAAAATTTAGGTGCCCTTCTTCTATGGGACCACTTCGTTAGCATTGGTGTTTGTTGATTGTTGGTTAGAATTCTCCTCTTAATGGAGTTGTTACTTGCAAAAAAATTGCACACTTAAATACCAATTGGTCTTTACACATTTGGTGCAGAGAATTTTGTTCTTAAGGTTCTCCCATGAATTTCATGGTTACTGTTTGCATCTTTTCCACTTGACCTGAAAATATGGGGCGTCCTACAAATTTTATATCCTCCATTTTTCAGACAATATGGGTTTCACTTCCATCGGTGTACAGTTTTTGTGTGTGAAGGAAGGATCTCAGTTATTAACAGACATCTTTTGTTATAGTTTCCTTCTGGAATTCCTAGTTACAGCTTTGATCTCCCTGGAAACATTGTTTACACACACTGCAGCATAACCACACACATGTTGGGATTAATGTGAAGCAATTTTTAAATCATTCAGGGAGTGTTAGGTTTTGTTTCCTTTTGATTTATTACTTATAATGTTCCGTTATATTACTGGGCTAGACAATCAGGGCCTCTCGTTGGGTATGGTAACCATGTATGATGATATGCAATACCAAATTTATCCCATGGAGTGGTTGTACTTGTAACATAGGCCTTAATGTTATTTTCATTGCCCATGGCTATGGGAATCCAGATGCTCAGTCTCATATTTACAACTTACGCACATATTTGGATCCTTCTTTACTTTGTGTGCTTGGCACATTTAAAAGTAACAAGTGCCCAAAAGCATGCAAGCTTGGTTAAAGTACTAACTGCTGGTTTTGAATGGATACCTGTGTTGCAAAACATTCTGAAAAAATAAGCAATGATAAAATAACTTGGAACTAACTAACAAATGCTCTGAAATTTCCCAAAATTTGTGAATGTTTATGGTTTTCTTAATATTAGGATTTTCCTTTTATCTTATGAAAAAATGGCCCAGTCCAAGAGCTTGGAATTGTTGATTTTGGTAAAATTGACAACCATACACAAAAATATTACATAGTTTAAGCTGTCAACTTTAGTAATTTACTAATTAATATTTGACTAGATATTCAAATTCCAAGTAAGATAGTAAGATTGGAATTCCATATTTTCAACTCTGAAATTCTGTTGAGTCTGCGATCAATGGCATTGGTATTTGATTTATAATGTGTCAGCTTTTAATAAGGTTACATTTTTTCTTAATGTGGTTGTTACCCTATAAGTTCAAACTCTTCCTAAGATATTAAGATTTGAATTCCATATATCTCAACTGTTGAAATTTGTAGTTTTTGTAGGTTTTGGTTTTTACACATATCTCGTATATTTGATTTATGATGTGTTATCTTTTCAATAAAATTACGATTTTTTTAATGTGATTGTCACCTTATAAGCTAAGTCACAAGGTTCAAGTTCGAGTTCATGTTCGATAAGAATAAAGTTTGGTTCAAGTTTGCCAATGGATAAAGTTTGAAAAAAGTGTTAAAGTTCGAACAACAGATTTTTTTATCATTTTAATTTTCTAAAAATGTATAAATATGTCAGAGAGACAAAGTGGAGAGAGTTTTCCATCCTCTGCTTTCACTTGGTATATACACATCAAATAATGCAAAATCATGTAAAAACCTTCCGTGTAAAAATAATGGATAAAGTTCAAGTTCATGTCTGGTGAGGATAAAGTTAAGCAAAGTTTGAATTTTTATATGGAATTTGGCATACCTTGTGACATAGCTTATGAGTTCAAACTCTTATGTAAAATACTAACATTTTAATTTCATACTTTTCAACTCGTGAAATTTGTAGTTTTTAGTAGGTTTTGGCATTTATACATAACTTGTTTGTTCTAACTGTGGACGTAGGTAGGAACTGATTGTACTGCAGTACCTTACATACCATTTAATTTATGCTATTGGTGTAAGAAGAACATTTTAATTTCTCACATAATAGGTAGGATATTCCTAGAATGACATTTTTTTATGGAAACGTTTCTCCAGTTTGAACAACGGTATATCTGCTAGCATTACCACATTGATACTGCCATTGGCTTTTGACTAGGGTTTCCTTGTGAGTTTGATCCATTAGATGAGTTTAAATAGTTTTTTGAATTTCTTTTGGAGTTTTTTTCTCATTAAATTTTTGCCAATTGGTTTGTTAGTTTGTCTTGTAGCGAGTTAAGCTAAACTTCTTTTCTCCGAAACTTTATCTTGATACTCATGCATTGTTTTGTGGTAAATTTAGCATGAGACTTATGCCATTTGATTTGAAAAAGGGTTATCTGAAGGTGGCATTTAAACTGGTAGCTGTACTTTCATTTTGCAGCTAAAGTGCGTAGTGAGATTCAAGAGGAAACTGACAGAATTACAGGGCGCACCAAAATGATTTCTCCTGTACCAATTCATCTCAGTATATATTCTCCGAATGGTAGGCATCTATAATTTCTGCATTTGACAAGAAAATTATGATTCAAATTCTCTATTGCTGTTCCATACAATGGTATTGTTCATTCAATTTGCTTTCTTCTTTATCGTTATTGATAATTTTCAATAAAAAATTCATTATTTCACTCTATCAGGGACCAATTATTACTTGAATCAAGTTGCTAATTTAGCATTAGCTGAACCTCAACACGCAGGTTGATCATGGTTAATGTTACCACACTCTAACTACAGATCAATAATCCTAACTCCTAGCAATATGAAGAGGTTACAAAGGAATTTGTATGTTGAAGAGGAAACCAAGTTCCAACTCTGGAGTAGTTCTGATTTGTGGTGAAACAAATAAGAATGAACTGTAAGCTCAGAAAATTGTATTAAGAAAGACTCTAATGACACTTATTGTATCGTAAACTCCATGGTCGGTGTCATCCGACCTAGTCTGATCCCTAAAATGTGAAACCTTAGAGAACTAGAGAAAAGAGCCCGGATTGAACAGGGTCTTGATAGAACAGACATAAATTCCAATTTGCAAGGGCGCCTCTAATTACCACAAATTCGGAACATTCATTAGGAAATGAAAAATCTGACACTTGCTGGATTGGATGTTCTCTTACTATTACCACAAATGTCATTATTTCAAAGATATTAGTTATATTATATTTGCCAATGCTAGGAAAATGCCAAGCATCTGAAATAGAACGAAACGTGAACTAAGAAGACCATTAAAACACCTTCAGTTTTTCTCATGCAAAATCATCCAGTAATGATCTTAGATTCCCTCATCAAGACTGAGTACATCCTTGGGGATGCATTCCCAAATGTTTTAGGTTCAGATCTCTTTGTGATTCAATTCTCATAATGGTATTTTATTTTCTTGAAATTCAGCAATTGTTTTATTGGGGCTGAGACTAAGAGACATCCTTCCCCTTATATCAAATTGACATTTTTGGGTGCATTGGCCTCTTATTATTGCATTTTCAACGTATTTTAAGCCATTACCACTCTCTACTCTCTTCCTTAATGTTTGAATACACCAAGTCTATAGTTGTTGGCTACCATAGATAGTGACCTTACTCCAACTTAAGCTTTAAAAATTAGCTCAGAGCCTTCTAAAACATTTGAATCTAATAATATCCCAAAATATTGCTGCTAACACAAATGGTAGTCTTGAAAAATGTGTGATAAGTATATCACCTCTTTGTTGGAAAGATGGGCAAAGCATACATGAACCTACATGAATGTTAAGTTATATGAGAGTATTTGTGTCAAGCGATACCTAACACATAAATTCAACTTCTTGATTTATCTAGTGCGAAATCTCACGACTCAAGACTTGACTTTATTTTGACTTGATGCAACTTCTCATCCAATTATGACTCAAGATTGACTCTATTTTGACTTCAACTTGAGTTTGGATGTTACTTCAGGACACTTAATTTCACTTTTGAGAAAAACCATTATTCCATACCTTGACACGATATGACAGACTTTCCTCACGACAACAAAAACCTGACCATATGATAGCTTTCTTTTCTCAATGACATACACATCCCTTTATAACAATGACATCACAAGACTTTAATCACATTTCCTTCACATATCTCCATTGAACCATTTTGAAAACTAAACATAGCGCTTTAACACACACCTAAGAACGTCAAGATAAAGCTTTCTAACACACTTTATAATGTCAGTACCCTTAAAGCACCATATGAATGCACCAATATCAACCATCATATGAAGATAAAAGTAATGGGTTGGGGTGGTTGATTTTTAAAAAAGTATTTAGCAATTTAAAAAACTGCACAAAAGGATCAGTTCACCCATTGGTTTATCTGCCATCTTTATACATATTTTGAGACTTCCATTCGCTCTTCACATCTCTACTGCATTTGGCAGTTATGCTCCCCATGTCATGGTTATGTTAAGCTTATGTTGTGTACCACCGTTATCCTGCTCGTTCTATATCAACCTTTTTATTGCATATGCTCCAATTTACTCCTTATATTTCACCCGCCGTTGTTTCAATGTCTGTGCAAACTGCAGTTATGCATCCTCATCTGGCCCAACATTCTGTTCATCTTCTATTATTTGTCCAAATTGTCCTGGCTATTCCATTCTAGTGTACCAAAAAGAGATTTCTGTGCATTTTCTATAATTTTGTTGCTGTTCCTCACATCATTCATGGTGGCAAACTATATTTCAAACTTGTCGCTATCTTCAGTTAGCTGTTTTTGTTAAAAACACAAGCTACAACTATAAGTCTTTGACAGACTCTACATAAAGTTGATAAGTATCTACTGCAACATTGTTGTGATTGAATTTCTTCCAAAATGTCTGAAAAAACTCAAAATGTCTCTTTTGTAGAGCTACAAATATGCCTCAGTCTTCAATACCACATGCTAGAAATTTGAGCAGAGCATCTGTGACATATGGGAAATGTAAGCAATTGAATCACAATTCATAGGAAAGATTTTTTATTAAGTGCCGAGTTTTTTATTAAGGAAGTATGTTTAAATAAAATCTCACAAATCACTTCAACTTTCTATGCTCATGACATCTGACTTTACAATTTCCCCTGCAACCTTATGTGACCTACTTGACGTACAGACTAATCATTCCCAGATAATTAGTAACTCTAACACTTAATCCAGTTAATATTATTTATGAAATACTATCTCGACTTTAGTCATTCTATCAAAAATGCCTCACAATACTTCTATTATTATACATTCATTCTGCAAGTGAAGATCTAATAATGAGGACTATATTTTATTATGCCTTATAGAATGTGGGTTGTTTGTTTTTGTGAAATATTGACAAAGACTCAGGGAACTTAAGAGATATTTATCCTATTAACATTTTGTCAAAGGAGATTTTAATTATTTAAAAATCACTGTGATACCAAGAAATGCCAACCATGGCAGTGTACCTGCGCACAGACTTACCGGGTACAGGTATGGGTCCTGGTACATGCCATAAATGCTTCTGAAATGCCAAAACAGTTACAGGTACAGCTTTTCCGTACCTGGGCCATACCTGGGACGTTTCTGTACTGCTTCAGCAGTACTTATGTTATTTATAATTTTATACACAAAAAAAACACTAGATACTTCTGTTTCAGCGGTACTTGAGGAAAATCTAGATGGTAATAGGTATATTCAAGAATCTAGATTATAATCATGTACATATCAAAAGTTAAGTATGTTGAATATTTTAAACTTTCGTGAAAAGTTTTTAAGCGTTTTATCTTTTATGGACTAAAAATGTGTATTGTACATTTTTTATATATATTTATATTTTTGAAATAATATATTGTATGTATGTTTCTGTGTCATTTCATACCCTAGGGTTTTCTGAAAATTTGCATTTTGAACCCGTACCTGTTTCTTGGCAACCGAGGAAAATCAATTAATGTGACATAGGGTTCATTATAATTGAAGAGAGCAACACAAGGAATACATTGTGTTATGTATCCTGAGCTGACTTTTGCTTGATTTTCATTTACAGTTGTTAATCTGACACTCATTGATCTGCCTGGATTGACGAAGGTTGCTGTAGGTAAGGTTGGATACTATTTATCTTTTTAATATCCTAATTTGAAGCCGCATTGGTATACAAATATCTTGTGAAGATCTTGAACTGCTAGATTTTTGCATATTGCAGAGGGACAACCAGAAAGCATTGTTGGTGACATTGAAAACATGGTTCGCAGCTATGTTGAAAAGGTACACTCTTTTGATAAATAATATTGCACAAGGAAATTTGTAATTTGATCATAACTTTATGTTGCATGCCAACTCATGAATGTTTTATGGATTTTTTTAGTGGCTGCCTTTGGAACTCTACATTTCTTAATCCTTTGAAGCTATACTGAATGCATTGAAAGGGAAGTCTGCTTGTTTTTGGAGTGCTTTATCAACGGAATATATTTTTATAATGTTTTATCACAGGATAATATCACGTTCTTTTTAACTGGTAGTCTGTAGTGGTTTTAAACCAGATCATGCCAGTATTATATTTAAGTTTTTAACTGTGAGAGTACTAGTCTATTTTTAAAACTTAAAAGTTGAACCATAGGGAGAGGGGCCAATAGGTGAACAAGGTCCAATAGTTGATATGACTATTGATCACACAATACCCAATAGTTGTCATAGTACTATGTAGTAGTTTTTTTTTTTGACATAATAATTATGTAGAGTAGCAAATCACATCATGACATGTAAGACCTCTCACCCATGTACAAGTACAAAAAAGTCAATGTTCAACCAATTTCACACATATTCAAGTATTGGTTTCCACCATGGTTGTAGTGTAACTCAAGTTTAGTATTTTAAATCAATTCAAAATATAGGTTTCCCTCTAATTGAACATTTCAAAGAAAAACAATATATATAAGCTAATATAAATCTAAACTACAGATTAGTGAAAAAATTACAATCTCATATGATAAACAATTTATTTTATGGATCCCTTCACTTAGGGTGTACCACTACTAGCCCCTCTCCCAGTATTTTGCCATTCAGGTTGCTTATTGTTTCCTACTTTTCTTGATGGAGAAATGTGTTGCCCCACCTAATTTTATGACATAGGTCATCCCATTTAAGTGTTTAACTGTTTGAGAGCACAATTTTATTTTTTAAACTTAAAAGCTGAACCATGATATTTTGCCATCTGGGTTCCTTATTGTTTCCTGCTTTTCTGCATGGAGAAATGTTTGCCCCACCTAATTTATGACATAGGGCCATGTCATTTACCTGTTAGCTTAATTTAATTTCATAAAAAGAATTGACATTGGCAAGTGTCTCATTTTATTATAAGGGCTTGTCGTGGGTAAAGTGCATGCTAATAGGGGTTGGTAAACTGGATCCTCTGTTAGATGTAACTTCCCTGTAGGCTACTTATAGTCTTTGTTTCCTTTTGTTTTGCATTAATGGAATTTTATTTGTTCAGCTGCTTAACTACAAATAAGTAGTCACCGCTGATTTTCTTCTGGTATGCTGAAGTGTTTGCTGAAGTTGAGATTTTATTGGTCACCATTGGTGGTCTTGATAGTTGACAATTGGCAGGCAAATGTTTGAAGTTCTTCCAAAGTGGAAATAATAAGTGCTTTAGATTTTCTTTTTCTTAAAGGCATTTAAGGGTGAACATGTCTTTTTGGATACATTTCACACTTCTCCAGACTTATCATTGTAATTGTTACTTATATACATGTACACACGTACAGTTACACACATAAACTCATGCTTACTGTGTAAATGTTACTTTTCTAATGGAACATAGACCTTATTTGCAGCCTAATAGTATAATACTGGCGATATCTCCTGCAAACCAAGACATTGCAACGTCTGATGCCATAAAACTGGCTCAGAAGTTGATCCTACAGGTATTTATTGCATATAACCCTTAGTTTTGAATATAGCTAGGTAATTCTTTCCCGAAGATGGGTTTTCATTGCATTGGTTTCTTATATGCAGAAAACAAGGAGGGTCTATCTTTAATAAGTGTCTTGATTTTCTGTCAAGATATTTGTGATCAATGCCATTTTGCTTGTCTAATTAGTTGTCCTCTAACTTTAAAGAGCTGCATGTTTCAAAGTAGTTTTAATTGGAATTCAATCTTCAGAATCTGATTTGTGATCATTTAATTTAGTTTCTGCTGATAATTTTGTTTGCATTTCATATAAAAGGCTCAATTTTTGTGGTCCATTTTCAGGTGAAAGGACATTTGGTGTATTGACAAAGCTTGATCTCATGGATAAGGGAACCAATGCTTTGGATGTGAGTTTTGCTTCATTTCATTTCCATGCAGGGAATTGTAGGGATGTAATTTTTGTATCTGGTGTGGGATTGTTTTCTGAGTCAATGTAGATATTTGTAATGTTATTAGGAACTTATTGATATCTACAAGATTCTATTCTGTTGTATTAACTTATTCTTGCTCTCCATAGTTGTAGGGATTTTATTCCAAAGTTATGTTTTTATATTCAACGAGGTATCACATTAATCCATATTAAAGTTGATGCCCTTACTGCAGTTGCATCTATTCTTAACTTCTAAATCTTTGGTTTTAGCAATTACTGATGTGTTTCACTGTTCACATGTTCAAAAAGGTTCTTGACGGGCGATCATGGATCATTTAAGAACAACCATGGGTTGGAGTCGTCAATCGTTCACAAGCAGATATCAACAAGAGTGTTGACATGATAGCTGCTCGGCCAAGGACAATACTTTTCAACCAGTACTGATTATGGACACTTATCAAGTCGGATGGGTTCAGAATATTTAGCAAAGCTACTTTCTAAGGTTACCGACTTACTATTGTCTGGGGCTGAATGCTTCTGTTATTGAGCAGCTCAATGCTTTTTAATTCAACTTTTCATTCAAAATTTATGGGGGGGTGGGGGAGGATTATTTCTTTATTATATTGATTGTACTTCTTGCAGCATTTGTAGAATGCTTTTTCCGCTAATTCAACTTTTCTTTCAAAATTTATTTGGGGGAATTATTTCTTTATTCTATTGATTGTGCTTCTTGCAGCATTTGGAGAATGTCATTAAGGCACGTATACCAAGTATCATTTCATTGATAAACAAAACTATTGATGAACTCGAATCAGAAATGGACCACCTTGGCAACCAGTTGCTGTTGATGCAGGGGTAAGGTTTGCTCTTGATGGAGTGCCAGATTTTGGTTGAGATTATGATTATCTCACATTGTTGACTGTAATGTCCTTTTCTAATCCATGCAGGCGCAGCTATACACAATTTTAGAGCTTTGTCGTGCTTTTGACCGTATTTTCAAAGAGCATCTTGATGGAGGGTATGTGCAATTATGTACACTGTTGAACTATTTTATTGCAAATTTCTATGCGTATTTCACCTGTTTGTAGAAAATATGTGTAAAAGATACATCCAAAAAGATATCTATTTAGAGGATATCATTTATTGTATGTGCAATATATACGTTGTTGAACTATTTTCTTGCATATTGCTATGCATTTTTCAAATGTTTATAGAGGGGCATATGTGCAAAAAGATATATCCAAAAAGGCATATATACTTAGAAGACGTCTTTTACTTTATGTGCCATTATGTACACTGTTGAACTATTTTCTTGCATATTGCCATGCATATTTCCCCTGTTTGTAGAGGATATGTGCTAAAAGATATACCTAAAAAGATATCTATTTAGAGGATGTCGTTTATTGTTTGCTGTGACTGAAGCTAGGAAATCAATATCTATCATCAAATCTAATCAGATTGCATAACCTACTCTCAAGTGATTAGAGTTATACAACAAACGTTACATGTTGAAAAGGTAAATAGAAACTCTAGGGTAATGGTTACCCACAGCAAATAGAAAAACACATGCAGGCAATACAAAATGGTTAAGGAAAAGAGAAATGAAAGAAACTACAAAAGTCTGATGTAGACTTTTGCTTGAAATAGTCAGATAGATATGCAGCTGAATGATATGCTTTTATTCTATGAAAAATGAAAATGCACCATAATTTGTCTCTATGCACAATCAAAAAACAAGGATTATAAATGCTGACTACCCAGCTTGGATATCTGGGTAGTTAAAAGGCTTCAAATTCGTGTTCACCAATTGTGGAGTATAAAATTCGAATGATATTCGTTGCTAAAAAACAAGAGATAAAATTTGTGATTAAATTTGACCAAGAGAAATACACTTGTAATTTTACGTTTCATATAAATAAACATGTCAAAACAGCTTTCCCATAAATATGTTGATCAACAATATTCAAAAATTAAATTTTATAAAATGAAAAATTGAAATTTTAATATTAAAAAATTATTATTATACATTAAAAAAAGCAAAACTAAGCAATAAAAAAACTAATCATATAGATATAGTCATTCATTAAAATTTGTTACTAAACCTTTAAAGTAAACTAAACTAAAATATAGTCATACTAAACTAAAGTAATTTATTACATTAAAATTTAAAACTAACCTAAAGTATTATCACGATATTTATAAATTTATAAGTTAATATATATATTTTTAAACTAAACATTTAAATTTTATTAACCTAAAACTAAACTTAAACTATACATTTTATAAAGTAAAAGTTAAACTTACCTGTAGGTTATGGCTGCCAGCTGGTATTTGGTAGGCTGGTGCCTGGTGGCGAGTCTGGTGTTGGAGGGCTGGCTGTTGGAGCTCGGGCTTGGCAAAATGCCAGACAGTGAATGCAAAAATGCAGACAGTGTATGGAAACACCAGATTTGTGGAAAATGGATGCAAAACATTATGATCGTTGTTGGAAAACTTCTCCAACTGCATGCAGCACAGTCACGACTCACAGCGGAATCGGCTTTGCAAACTCGTGAACTGAAACCCTAAAATGAACTAACCAGCGATTTGGTCCATGTGCTTTTAATTGCAAATGATGATGAATTTGTTGAGGATTCAGATTCTGCAAATTTTGATTTTTATGGTTGAAATCTACTGAATGTGGTGACTAAGGTTAGAGAATATCTTGCTTCCGTATTGCTATCATACCTGCTACATAGTATATATGGTTGCTACATATTCAAACCTAGACTGCACTGATGCGTCCAGTACCAGTCCGTACCAGGGCTGAAATGTACCGGGTACGGAAACTGGTACTGGTACTCTCTGGGTACTCTGTAGGTACGTACCCACAGGCCTGGGTACATATGGTATCTGAAATCCATACCTGGGACCAGGGCCTGTGGGTACTGCCTGGAAATGCCATGGTACCCCGTACCAGACCTGAGGGCTTTGACATACCTTGGAGGTATGAGATCAATGGCATATAGGCTCGAAGGGTACCTGCTGGTATGTACCCGGCCTGTGGGTACATAAATCCGGTTCGGTTCCAGGTACAGAAATCCATACAAGTATGGATGTACCAAAACTTGGGCCTGTGGGTACATTTATGTGCAAAAAAAAAAAAAAATATTTTCTTTGAGGGCTTTGACTGGAATTGAACCTTGGAAAGTTCATGTGAGATTCAATATTGCCAATAGGCTCCGAAGGGTCAAGAGAGATGAAAAGGACTTCATTTGGCTGACTTACTATTTGGGGGCTTTCTTGTTGCTCCTCATGGGTCCTCTATTCTTCAGTCAATTTGGAAGGCATGGGAACAAGTGAAGCACTTGGTGGTTGGGCAGCCTATCTTCTCTTCCTTTGACACTAGGTGCCAAGCCTACAAATCGATTTCGTTGAATCTGAAATATAATGACAAGATCCTTGCCTTGACAGGAGGCTGCTCTGCCCTCCTTTGGTTTGAAAAAGGAACTAAAATATTTCATGACTTGTACAGATTTGGGAAATGGATGGAATGGACAGACCTTAAAAGTTTTCTATAAGCTTTCTCAATCTCAGTTCAGAATGTATACAATGCTCAGAAATGCTTTGACAGCTCCCTCTACTGGACTAATCATGGAGATGAGAATGACTTTTGGGATACTATGAGGTGGCTCAAAGGGCCCCTTCTCCAAGAGGCTACCTCCAAACAACTCTATGAAAAGATTGCCTTCTCCCCAAACCTTTCCCTGGGCCTTAACAATAAGTGGAATGTTTGTGAGCCCATTAGTAGATGGACTCATAGATTTAATGTTTTGTGGTCTTCTTGTATTCAGTCAAAGAAATCTTGCTTTAGATGGCTTCTAATTCATAATAAGCTTGTTGTTGGCTTCTAATATTTTATAGGTTGCTGAGACTATAAGCTTGTTGTTTTCTTTAAATTTTTATATATATTTATATTTTTTACTTTTTAAAAATATATTGTACGAACGTACCCACAGCGTACTGTACCTGAGGTTTTTAAAATTTGTCGTTTCAGCATACCGTACCTGTATCCGTACCAAAACATCTGGTATAAATGGACTTATTCAGCAGTTCAAGCTGAGCTTCTGTTAAAATTGCCCTTTTGAATTGCTGGATTTCTTTTTTAGGGATAATCATTTCTTGATGGGGTTTCTTTTATGGTGATCAACTCTTTCCATCTGGGAACTCTCAACTCTTGCATGGAGGAAGCTCTTTGACCACTCTCCATAATCCTGATCAATTTATTCATTCCTTTGAAATCCTCAATGTTGGAACAGTTTTTTGATGTAGTTGAATATTATGTTCTGGTGCTTGCGGGAGACTTTGTCAGTCAGTGTTGACATCCAGAAATTTTGTATGCTTTATCATTATGTCACAAGGTTCGATTTAGAATTCATGTTGTACGAGGATAAAATTTGGTTTAAGTTTGCCAATTGATTAAGTTTGAACAAAAGATTTTTTTATCATTTAAATTTTCTTAAAAAAATATTAAGTATGTCAGAGGAACAGAGTGGAGAGAACTCTCTGTTCTCAACTTTCACTTGGTATAGTGCAAAGTCATGTCAAAAACTTCCCAGGGTTAAAATAATGGATAAAGTTCGAGTAATGTTCGACGGGGATTTTGGCGAAGTTTGAACATTTTTCATAAAATTCAGCTTACCTTGTGATATAGCTTTATCATTTACTAACAAGAAGTTTGTGTTTCAGGCGACCTGGTGGGGAGAAAGTCTATGGAGTTTTTGAGAACCAGCTTCCAGCAGCTTTGAAAAAACTACCTTTTGATCGACATCTTTCTTTGCAAAATGTGAGGAAGGTGGTTTCTGAGGCTGATGGCTACCAACCTCACTTGATAGCTCCTGAACAAGGATATCGAAGGCTTATCGACGGTGCTCTTGGTTATTTCAAGGGACCGTCCTGAAGCATCTGTTGATGCGGTAAAGCATTTCCATCAATTATCATTGATCCTTTATCAATATAGCAATCAATTGCGGGTTTGTTTATTCTTTAAGCAATTTATTTTTGTGTTTGTTAACTCTACTTGTGGGCTTATTTCAGGTGCATTTTATCCTCAAGGAACTTGTCCGTAAATCTCTGAATGAAACTCAGGTTGAGTATAATCTTACCTGTAATGTCAAATTTCATTAACAGATGCTAGGAAGTCAATGCGTGCATTTTAGAGGAACTTACTCTTTGTTTTTCCTCTTTGGAATTTTACAGGAGCTAAAACGCTTCCCTACTCTTCAAGCAGAAATAGCTGCTGCGGCAGGAGAAGCTCTAGAGAGGTTCCGTGAGGATGGCCGTAAAACTGCATTGAGATTAGTGGAGATGGAATCTAGTTATTTCACGGTTGATTTTTTCCGTAAACTCCCTCAAGAAGTGGAGAAAGGTGGAAATCCTGCAGCACCTGCCATGGATCGTTATACAGAAGCTCACCTCAGAAGAATAGGTGCGAGAGAAGCACACACTTAAAGGCATTGTTTAAAAAGATCTTTTCTGTAATCTTACTTACCATTGTCTATCAGTTACCTGATATGTTTCATGTTTTAGGTTCCAATGTATCTGCTTATGTGGTCATGGTGTGTGAGACTCTAAAAATTCGATCCCTAAAGCTGTGGTTCATTGTCAAGTCCGTGAGGCAAAGCGCTCTTTGCTGAATCACTTCTATACTCAAGTTGGCAAAAAGGAGGTAGGCCCTTTGGATTAGGAGTCTTCATTTAGCTTTCTTGGAGGTTCTGTTGATATTAGCTCTAGAGAAATGCACAGATTGAGATGGGTGGTTTTATGTGCATTTTGAAACAGGGGAAACAGCTTGGAGCTTTGTTAGATGAAGATCCACAATTGATGGAGCGTAGAAGTGCATGTGCTAAAAGGCTCGAGTTGTACAAGGGAGCTCGGGATGAAATTGATTCTGTAGCCTGGGCAAGATAATGTTGTGATTAACTTTGTAAATTGACGTGACACTCACTTTGATACCTGGGTTCAGATTCATGTTCCAGATTACAAATCATCATATGGGCAGATTGGATACTTTTGATGGCCTCTGCTCTAAGAGTTCTTTGTAGTATAGGATTTTTTCATCGGTGTTGGTGGAGCTCATATAATCATTTGATATTATTTTATGTTGTGGGAAGCAAAACATTTTTGGTTCCTAGTTCTCCAATCTAGGAACATGTGAAGCCCTTCACAGAGTGTTTGTTGAGAGGTTGAGGTCCGGTGATTAGTAATCATTGGTTGTATTAAATTGTGTTATATTCACACAACCCTAAGAACAGCCTGCATTGGTTATTTTATAATTATTTTGTGAATTTTGAAAATACAGATTAGCATTCAAGTTTGATGTTGTTTGGCATTTTGTTGCCGAGTATTTATTGTTGCTTTAGCATGTTCAGCTTAACATATTGAAAGTCACGGTATGATATTCTTTACCACTACTCGTATGTACATCATTACCCCAAAATTCTGAAAGGTATTATGCAATTCCACGAGAAACAGTGAATTGAAAATGCCTCATTCTATATGTTAGGAGGAAACAAAGCATTGATCAAATGACTTGGAACTCCTGCTTGATGAAATGGGTTTCAATTCACCAGAGCCCTTTGGTTGGTTCTATTTGGGCTGGTGCTGCCATTTTATTGAGTTAGGGACTGGAAAAGTTTTCATTCACTAGTGTCAGGGTGGAACTGAAAATTCAATGGATACTGTTAGCGGAGTCCCATTAGATTAACAAGTTGGAATCTGGTAGAGCTCACGTCACACATATACGTGTACGCACAAATGACTGAAAATCACAGTGACCCTATAAGATCTATTTTTTGATGTAGTGGTACTATGTAATGTGACTGCCAACTTGCCACAAGATTTTTATTTGACATTGACTATTTTTGAGAATGGTATTAACAGTCCTAATAATATGTGAGGAAAGGTCATTATAGAAAATTTGACTCCTTGTTCTCAATGCAATTTTTTAATTAAACTTTACAATCGAGTATACCACATTTTGAGGGTTCGATCTTAATTAAGAAACACAATTTGGAATATGATCTATTTAATAATTTTTGAATTAAATATTTTTCTATTTTATATTAATAAATTTTAAGTTACAACATAGATCAAGCATATAAGGATATAAAACAAATGGTAAAACTATTTGAAACCTAAATCCCTACTTTTATCAATTTAAAAATATGTAGATATATATTTTTGCTTTAGAACTCTAGGGATAAAACAAATGGTAAAACTATTTGAAACCTAAATCCCTACTTTTTATCAATTTAAAAATGTGTAGATATATATTTTTGCTTTAGAACTCTAGGGATTGTGATAACATCACGAGTTAATTATAAAAATAGCAAACACTAATTCACTATGCATTTCTATCCGTGCAAAATATTTATGGGACATTATATATGCAACATGGTGGCGATGCACTTTACTACCCTTTAGGTATCCTAGCTACCTCTAGTAATTATAAGGTTGGTTTTCTCCCTTCCAATTTCTTGGTAAATGTATGATTGGGTTTGTTTTATTCAGATTTTTCTATTTGTGGGATTCTAACTCCATGGGTGTAAGTAATCTCAAGATGACCCCTATGAGTAGTCATTATCTTAAACATACCTTTTCTCATCTTGGTATGTGGGGACCCACTTAGCAATTAGTACGTATGCTCCTTAATGTTGTTTGGTTTATGTTAGTTTTGCACTTTTGTTTATAATTAATTTAGTGAATTGAAGTGGTTTTCATATTTTGTGAACTCCTGAATCCTTAAATTTGTTTATGTAGATGTATAATCTTGGTACAAAAGATTAGTTATTTGATAAAATTTTGCATTTTTCTAGTATATACGTGTAGACATCGAATTTTATTAGAGGACAACTTAATTGCTACAATGCTAGCCTATTTATGTGTTTATTGACTATTGGACAAGTCACGATCTTATTGGTACTTGTTTTCTTGTGTTGTCGACTATTAAACCCTCTTTGTGTTTGCTAACATATTGGGATTGTTAATACCTTTTGCATGCACATGATATGGGATGGTTTAATTAGGTGAATCCCTTGTGTTACTAATATTTGTACATACCTATGAGGATTCTAAGATATTTAAAGGCATATTGATCGATGAAACAAATTCCACAATGCACTTAACATATGATTGGACACAATACAAGATGTGTGAGCGTGCATATGATCCCTGAATGAATCATTGATGCTCGATGAGACATGTCTACGGTTTCCTAATTCCAAGTTGCAATAAGGTAGCATATTATAGTTAAATGATGTTTTAACACCATAGCAACTAGCTACATTATCATGATACACACTAACTAGTCCCATAACAAAATCAAGGATCAACTAAATTACATGGGTCGACTAAATTACTTTAGATGATAGAAATTTAATAGTCTTGCACCACAATTAATCTCATATCAAAACTAGGTGACTATAAACTAAAGTGGTTTAGAAAGGAATGTAGTTCTTCTCGTTATATGCTCCATATTTGTTCCAAACAAGGATCTATCATCATTTGACGAAAAAAACTCATAGTGAACATTATAAATGCCTTCAAGCAATTTCATTAAACATAGATGGCCTAATTTAGCAAGGCCAACCATTAAATTTTGACATTATACTTATCTTAAAACATGTCATGGTAAAACAAATATAAACATGACGAGAGTTTGGGGACTAATCATAGAAGATATAACATATTGAGAACCATTATATTTCACAATTATAAAGTTTCTATCAGTTTCAAACTAACACACCTAAGTTGTGAATTTAGGTTCGATTTTATACAAAATAGGATGCTTGGAAAAAGCTTTCATCATGCAAAAATTCAAGACCTTAGGTAACACCGGAGCTATTTTGATTCTTTTGCACTAGTCAATTGTATATGCTCATTTTCCATAGAGAAAATGATCCACACTCGCCTCGGCAAGTCTCTCGTAAAACAATATTTGATCACCCCTCTCCCAGTGCATTAAAACTTGATTGATTTGCACACATGAGATCGTTGCTTAAAATTCATTATTGTACTCAAATTTATAAGACAATTCTTGTACCATTGGAGGGAGAAACCCAAGAAGGGATTTCCAACCTAACTATATCATAGGATCCTCTCGACAATACTTCGTGCCTAGTGAAAAATGGATGCAAAATAAGTTTGATTTCTTGTTGCCATTTGAAGAACTAGTAAACCAATATGAGGAACCCAAAAGGGATGACCAAATTGAAGGAGAAGATGAACAAGAAACATTTGAAGAAATCGATACCCAATATAGAATGGCCATCAGACCTGAAATTGGTTGGGTAGAATCAAGACATCCAACAAGAGAAATGAAAGAAGTGGAGTGATGCAATGGAAGAAATTACCTCTTATACCCTTGTTTTGCTCAAATTGACTCCTAGGCTTGTACCCCTCCAAAACAACAAAGCTTATAGTTGAAAAGAAATGAAGCAAAGTTACAGGAAACTAGAAATATTTTTGGATACCCTTTTGGATGTTCTTGCTTCACACAAAATTTTAAGGTTTGAATCTCTGTTTAGGCCTCCTAAATCACTACTTGAAGTTTTTCAATTAGGCCTCTTGTAGGCACCTACAATCTTGTGGGCAAACTGTCATGAACTGGGTTCTTTGAAGCAATATCATTCAAAGTTAGTTGGCCTAAGTTGGCCTAATGGTGAATAACATGTGCTCTTGAAATAGAGGTCACAAGTTCAAATCCTGCAGGGGGTAGGGTATGTACACCTTGTTTGTAGTAAAGTTAGTTGCCTCCCGCATGTGAGTACGAGGTAGTCCCATATGCTATAAGCCGCTTGTAGACCCAAAAATAGGCCGCCCGACATCGTGGACTATAAAAACCTATTATTATTATTATTCAAAGAAACTTTGAAAATATGTTAAGAGAGACTGCTCAAGTGTTCTCTTGCAAATTTCTGAGCTTGAACACAAGGTTTAGAGCCTTCAAAACTCAATCTTCGCTTAAACCCCGGTAGGGTTTCGGTAACTTGAGTAGGATCAAAAGCTTCCAAAATGAGAATTTTCACTGTTTCAGCCTCTTCAACTTTGTCTAGAGGTCGATTATGGCCCACTCCACCATTCCACACACGTTTGGGCAAGAAAAGAAGAAATGTCTTTTAAAATGATAAGTCCCTTACCCGTAGGTCTATTACTTAAGCATGCACAAGACAGGTTAGAGCAAGAAAGGAGAAACATTACATTTTTCATTTCAATCTCCACATAAAAAACTTAAAAACAACACAAGCTTTCTCTCTTAGATGCCTAGACTAGAATACATTCATTCTCCAAACAAAGCAACATTTTTAGTATGAATTCAATCATAAAATTGTTCTCAAGAAGCAATTTCTTGTTTTTCAATGACTACACAACCATGTTTTTCCTCTCCACATGGTACTCTCTTCAAGAATTCCCAGTAACTAACTCCTCATTCAAACTCTTTCACCCTTTTTCATATCAACTTTTAAAACCAAATGTTTTTGGATATATATCATGATATACAACATATGAGAAAGTATATTTTTCACATTTTAAGAACATTTGATCTCCAAACTACCCCTAGAAGTCACTTAAGACATGTCAAGATGCCTAATTCATCCAACATAACCCCTAGACCCCTAAAACTCATCCTCAAAGCCAAAATTCCCCAAATCCTAGTTCAAAATTCAAATTTTGACTTTGGGCGGAAAATTATAAACATACCAAAATTCAAATTCTTAAGCACCTAGACACCTAACAAAACTTCGAAAGACCTAAAATCACATACCTAAGATGGTCAAAACCAAAATTTGCTAACTAACTTTCCCAAGTTGATGCTCCTGCATCATTCTCCCAAGGACAAGAAAAGCTATCTCATGAACTCCTGTTCTTGAGATCTTCCAGAGTGCTACCAAGTTTGATGATGTCATTCTCTATCATCCAAGTGACATCCTCTATAGGATGATGTTTCCACTTCACCAAATATTGATAATATTCTTTGCCTCTAGTTCTTTTTGTCACCTTCTGATCCAAAATTGACTTTGGTTCCTCCTTAGTTGCTTGTGGTAATTGCTTTGTCCAATCTTGGACTATTGTTTCTTCTTCTCTAGTTGTACATTCACCTTCTTCTCCCTCTTTGAAGGGATACAAATCTGCAACATTGAAAATGGGAGAAATTCCAACATTCCCTGGCAATTCTAGCTCATATGCATTGTTAGAAAACTTCCAGATGATCCCCGAGGACCAATATTCCCATTTCAGTTTGTTATATTGTCCTTTTGGAAATATTTTCTTTCTAAGATGAGCTAACACCATGTCTCCCACTTGAAAACTGACCTCTCTTCTTCTCAAATCAGCATGTTGCTTATATTTGCTTACATTCTTCTCTAGTTATCTTTTCACTTGTTCATGGATCTCCTGCATAACAATGTAAAACTCTTGTCCATCAACACTTCTCTTTTCCATCCTTCCTAAGTCTCTCAACTCAAAAATCCCTCTTGGATGCATTCCATACACTACTTGAAATGGACTCATGCATGTGCTTCTATTAGGTGAATTATTGTATGCAAATTCTGCATGTGAAAGAACTCAATCCCATTGTTTATGTGTGTCCTTGGTTAAACATCTTAGTAAGTTCCCTAAAATCATATTCACCACCTCAATTTGTCCATTTTTTTGAGGATGATAGGTTGAACTGAAGTTTAGATTTGTCCCTAGCTTCTTCCACAATGTTCTCCAAAAGTGTCCTATGAATTTTGTATCCTTGTCTGAAACAATACTTCTTGGAATTCCATGGAGTCTAACCACTTCTTTAAAGAAAAAATTAGCCACATGAGTAACATCATTGGTTGTCTTGCATGGAATGAAATGAGTCATCTTAGAAAATTTGTCCACTACTACAAAAATTGAATCATACCCACCTTGTGTTCTTGGAAAGCCTAATACAAAATCCATACTAATTGAATCTCATAGTCTGTTAGGCGCTTGATGAGACATGTTAATTGACTTTGTAAACAATTCTTCTATATTCTAGTCAAGCCATTGTAGTCATGTCCTTGTATTTTCCAGTTACACTGCCGAACATTATCATCACAACTTGAACTTATGGCATAATTACTGATTAATATAGTTATAACTAGTTATCCTTATTTTGTGTGTGTATTCATTCTTATGATTTCAATAAGTTGTTTGGATGATGATGTGTGATGCCACTCTTGGTTCTAAGAAACTTTCTATATGCATCAACTCATATGCAGAAAAGGAACCATCAACAAAAACTCGTCCACACCCAAAGGACTGTTTGAAGCAACTTGTTCGTAGCCAAAGGGAATCACCTACATAAAATAAGCCCACGTTATGGAGATCTCTCGGAACATGAAGTATGAAACTCAATCTATACGTACAACTAAAGAATCGATTCAATGGGGACATGTGGAACTAGGAGATAACTCAACCATTGATCTGATTATTCATTGCAATTTAATGAAGAACTTATAGTTTGAGTTAACATGTGATTTGAGGAACTGGTCGATTACTTGAGTTATGTGTTTGTTATTTGAACACATGTTATAAGTTTCGTAGCATGCGTTGAATCTCTCTCTATTCTGTTTAAGATCTTGCACTTGTTCCATTAAGATCTTTTACTTATTTAGTTAAACTCCTAGTTGAACTCTTCTTCTCACGTCTTGTTGTAAATGAGAAGTATAAAAGAAAGGTTTTTGTTGGTATATATATACATAGATATACAGAGGCGAGATAGAGGAGAGAGAGAGGAGATTGCTTTGTTCCTGGATGTAATGTTCATGCAAATTCAATAAAAGATTTGAGTTTTGTTTATTAGCCTTTAGTTACAAGATTTAGGAGGGATTAACACCCAAGGTAGGGCCCACTTGTGGTCTGCTAAACCCCTCCATAGTTTTGTTGCTCTGTTTCATTGCATGTTAGCCTAGGAAGCAATTTATCTTCTTTATCTACATTCTGAATTTACAAGCTTTGTCTTAGTCATAGTGTTTAGAAACCATTTGCTTTTAATTCTAAGTTTTGTCTACTTTCAAGCATTGTTCTTTCAAGTAGACAAAACATACATTGATGACATTATTTCAAGTTTACAATTATTTCTTTATGTACCCCCTAAATTATCTATAACTATGCATACATCGATGACATTATTTCAAGTTTACGTCCCCTGGTTTGATAATTAAATGACCGTGATTCAATGAACAACATATTAATTGTTGCAAGTTGATTTGCACCACCATTTATTGACATCGTTGTTGGGGATACTGTCAAGTCATAGGGTTTTTGAGAGGTTTTAGAAATAGTTTAGGTTTAGAAATTTCACCTCCAAACCCCCCACTAATCAATGTTGATTGAGTTGAGTTAGTTGATAGATGCATCATCTAAGAGATGCCCATTGTAAATTTTTACCCAATCCTCAAATAACATAGATCGCTTCATCCAATTATGAAGATGACACATCTTCCTCTTGTGCAAGGCTTCTATTAAAAGATCTCCTCCAAGTGAAAGTTATGAAGTTGTTCTTGAACAACCAAACATGGCAAAAGAAGTGAACCAAAATGTGGAAGCAGGGGAGCCAAGTACATTTGAGTTTCCCATATCCAATAACAATCAACTTGTTGTTATGAAGAATATTTCTCCATTAGCCCTTCCCAATTTCCATGGATCTATGATTAAGACCCAGCACACTTTCTTGTTTGAGTTTGATGTATTATGCAGAGCTATGATTACACAACATGCACACAAGCTGAATTTGTTCCCTGCTACACTTAAGGATGCAACCTTGAGATGGTTTATGGGTTTAGGAAGAGATGTTGTGACTACCTGACAACAGATGAAGGAAAAGTTTCTGACCAAGTACCAAGACTACTGCATGCGAAGTAGTAGAGGAGGGGATGAACTCTTCAAGATGGCACAAAAGGAAGACGATCCACTGGAAGACTATCTAGAGAAATTTTTGTTTTATGTCCAGAAGTCAAGACACACAAGGTTACCTCCTAAGTCCCTCAAGTTACTTTTATTAAAGGGACTCGGTGAGGAGGATATGGATGCTTTGAACTTGATAGGAGCAGGACACATTTCAAAAGACACCTTTGATGAGATTTTGAAGCCTACATGAATTACTCCAGAGCAACCATGAAGAGATTAATAAGTGTTAGATCAAAGGATGGATCAACTACCAAAGGAATTGAGGATATGTATAAATCGAGATTGTAAATATGTTCAAGAACATGAAACAAGAAATAATCAATGACATGTCCACTTAACTTGATGCCCCGCATGCCAAGAATAAAAGAGAGGATGCTAAGGCAACACTTACTGAGTTCTCTCGGGTGTGCGAGAAGAAGGAAAGTTGATTGTACATGCAGAGGATTAGCCAACATTGCACAAGAAAATGAGGTTACACAAGAATTCAAGATGATAGAAATAGAGGAAAGGCAATTCTTCTATGTTGCTCAAAGGAAACCATGGCCACCAAGACAAGGAGGTATGCCACAAGATCCCATGCCATATTTTCAAAATTGGGCTAGTAATCCATATATGCAACCCCCACCTTGGGCTAATACTCAAGCAAGGTTGGGCTCCATACCCTAGCCAATACCAACAACAATGGTAACCTTAGTTTTCAGGCCAACAATGGCAACAACCCCTTATTCATAGTAGCAGCCTTGGAGAGGAGGGTGACAATGGAACAAATCACCTCTTAACTACCAACAACCTCCTTACCCACAAAAACAAGCTTTGATGCCAAACCCCCAACCTGGCTCTCAACCAAAAGCCACTCAACTACCAGCTCAACCAACACCTAACCCCAACAATAAATTTTCTCAACCAACCTATACCACCGAATCAAATCAATACTCAACATATTTAGGTTGATGTTAATGATATCCATCTCTCGCTCCTAAGAGCACTTCTCCCACCAAGTAAAACCACCATCACAGAGATTGAAGATGAACCACAGTCTTTGGCAGACTAATCAAAAAAAAGCCAAACAACGCTACAAGCTCATCCGCAACAATGTGAACAAAGTTCTAGCAAGGGTAAAATGTAAATCAATGGACCCCCATTTCCAGAGAGATTGCTAGAAATAAAGATTGACCTTAAATCATATTCTAATTCGATTTTGTCAATCAGATGAAGGATATTTGCATGAAGATTCCACTTATTCAAGCTATTAAGGATGTGCCCATATATAACAAGGTGGTTAAGGATCTATGCATTAAAATACAAGAAGGAAAAAGAACGATCCATCCAATGTGCAAGTCATTAGACAATTGGATGATATTATGCTTGGAAATTTGGTTCTACCCAAGTATATAGATCCAAGAAGTCCTATGGTAAACGTTACAATTAATGGCACAACAATAAAGAATGCATTGATTGACTTAAGGGAAGCAATAAACATCATGACCAAAAAAATTATGGATGACCTGAAGTTGGAAGGAATAAGGCCAACAACTACAATCTTACAACTGACAGATAGACCAACAGTGAAACCTGAAGGAGTCTTGAAGGACATTGTTGTGGTGGTAGAATATCGGGAATACCATGTTGATTTCATTTTCCTTCAACCAAAAACAAGTTTAGGAGGTTATTATATTATTTTGGGAATACCATTGTTGGCCACTGCTGATGTATTCATAGGTTGTAGGTCTAGCAACATGATTATATCACATGAGAATGGTACCAAGAAGCTTATTCTCTATCCTCTTGCCTAACCATTGAATGATGAAGATAAAACAATTTGGGTTGAAGAACCAGAAGCTGATCAAAGCTCTATATGACAGCTCATGATGTTGGAGAAATCTTGTACAATTGAAGAACATGAAGAAGATGTTGTTCTCTCCAATGTCTTGCAAAATAACTATGGAAGAAATGAAGAAGTGGATGATAGATTAAGATGCTTAAGTTGTCCCTTGAACCAAGTTCTACCATAGAAAAGCACCATGGATATTCCAGGTAAGAATTTTATTCTTCATCAACTTCTTCCCCATGATTACATACTAAATTATGTTAGTAGCAATGTATGTTCAATGATGAACCTCTCTAAACAAGTAGAAATAACACTAGGGAGGCCACTCAAGTAAGCAAGATGTTGGATAGACAACAAGAACAATTGTTGATTGCTCTTTTGTAAAAACATAAAACATCATTTACCTGAGATTATGGTGATATGCGTGGGATTCATCCTAGGCTTTGCACTCACAAAATCTATATCAAAGAAGATTGTAAACCAATCAGACAACCTTAGAGGTGAATGAACCCAGTGAAAGGGGAAATTGTGAAATCGAATCTGCAAAAGTTGATGGATACTTGATTTATATACCCCATATCGAGATAGTCAAACAAAAAGAAAGATCACTTCCCATTTCCTTCATTGATCAAGTGCTTGATAGTCTAGTTAGTAAGAATTAATTCTCTTTTCTTGATGGATATAGTGGCTATAATCAAATTCAGATTGCATCGGGGACTAAGACAAAACTACCTTCACATTTCCACGGGGAACATTTGCCTATTCAATTCTTCCATTTAGCTTGTGTAATGTACCCGCTACATTCCGGAGGGGAAGTCTTGAGTATCTTTTCGATTTAACAAATGATTGCATGGAAGTCTACATGGATGAATTCAATACATGGCATCACTTTTGAATAAGCTATGCAAAATCTAGATAAAGTATTGAAAAGATGCAAGAAGCATAATTTATCCTTGAGTAATGAGAAATGCTACATGATGATGTCTGAAGTTATAGTTTTGGGGAACTACCTATACTCTAAAGGAATTCAAGTTGATCGAAAGAAGGTATATGTTACAATCAACATGCCAACACTAAAGAAACATAAGGATGTTAGGAGCTTTCTAGGCCATGCTTTGGATATTGCGAAGGTTCATACAAGATTTTAGCAAGATTGCAGCAATTTTTTGCATTACTATGGAAGGATGTTGATTTTGTTTGGATTGAACATTGTGAAGGTGCATTTCAAACTTTGAAACAAATGTTAACTACTTCTCCTATGTTAAGAGGACTTGATTGGAACCTACATTTCCACATCCACACTGATACATCAAATCATGCTATTAGAGTTGTCTTAGGAAAAAAAGATGGAGTTCTGAATTATGCAATTTATTATGTTAGTAAGAATTTGCAGCATGCAAAGCTAAATTATACAGTAATAAAAAAGGATTTCTTGGCAGTTGTATATGCTATCAACAAATTCAGACACTACATCACAAGATATCCAATGTTTATTCACACTGACCATGCTGCAATCAAATATCTGATAAACAAACCTATAGTAAGTAGAAAAATCATAAGGTGGTTGCTCCTCTTACAAGAATTTGATGTCACCATAGTGGACAAGCCTGACAAGGATAATATGGTAGCATATTTCTTTTCAAGGATGGAGACCAATAGTGAAGAGCAAGTAGTTGATGAATCCTTTCTAGATGAGCACTTATTTGCTATTTCTATAAAAACCCTAGTATGCAGACATAGCCAACTATTTGGTCTTAGGTAAAACACCTCCACATTACTTATACTATGAGAATAAATACATAGTTGAAAAGAGTTTATCTTTTTCTTGGATAGCTGGATTTCTATTTCATAAGGGACAATATCAAATAATGAGAAGGTCTATAGATGATGAAGAGATATTTGATATCCTTAGAGCTTGCCACAATGAACCTTGTGGGGGGAATTTTGCTACAAAAAGGACAACGTAAAAGGTGTTGATTACTGGTTATTATTGGCCAACATTACATAAGGATGCATTACTATACACCAAGAGATGTGATAGATACCATATAATGGGTAAGCCCACCGGATCTCGATGAAATGCTATCAGCCTCAATTGATTATGTAGCCTCTTGACAAGTGGGGATTAGATTTTATTGTCCATATAGAGCCTAAATCTCAGCAGAAAGAATACATCTTGGTATGCACATATTATCTAACTAAGTGGACACAGGTGAAGGCATTGCCAACTTAGAAAAGTGAGAAAGTAGCCAAGTTCCTATATGATCACATCTTCACCAGGTATGGAGTTCCGAGGGAGATTGTCACTGACCAAGGTACACATTTCATTGCTAAAGTAATTTCTGATCTGGTTAAAGAGTATGAAATTAGGAAAATGAATTATGCACCATACCATCCCCAATCTAATGGCCAAGTAGAGGTTACACAAAGAGATAGAGGCCATATTGAAAAAGACCATTACACTCCACATGAAAGATTGGGCGAGCAGAGCACTCCCATAAAGCGATCCTGGGCATTCAACACAATGTGGAAAACAACATCTAGATTCACACCATTTGAACTCTTATATGGTAAGATTGTTGTTTTTCCAATTGAGTTTGAGCACATAACATTGAGGACTACACTTGAGTTGGGCATAGATTTATCGAAGCTCATGTTGATCGGATTTTCTTCATCCCCGTTTAGATTAGTGAGCTAGAAAACAAATAAAACCAAAAACCTCAAAGATGTAAGGGCTTAGTACCTTGGGAGAATATGGTGACAAATGGACGGGTGCAAAATGGATGTCCTTGCTTTGTGAGTTGGATAGTCCGCAATATAGAGGCAACTAAGAAGAAAACAAATTAGATGGTATATGCGGGGGCTGCCCGACGAAGTCAATTCCAAGAAGCATGAGCTTCCTTATGTGGATGTTAACCCCATTTGATAAGATAAAATGATATAAACGAACGATAAATGGATAACATGCAGAAACTGATAAACAACAGTAACCTAAAAATGTCGATGTATAGATGAGCTACTGATATGATCCAAGAAAATGCAAAGCAAACCAAGCTAAGAGAACCACAACAAAGATGAGGATG
Organism: Taxus wallichiana var. yunnanensis; assembly: GCA_018340775.1. Taxonomy (NCBI): domain Eukaryota; kingdom Viridiplantae; phylum Streptophyta; class Pinopsida; order Cupressales; family Taxaceae; genus Taxus; species Taxus wallichiana. The sequence goes on along the minus strand of CM031240.1, from coordinate 10,901,667 downwards.
GTATTATGGTAATTCAAGTGGCATTACAAGGGCACTATGATGATATTATGATAAGTAAGAGGCTATAATGTCAGAGGTTTTCTATCACTCTTAACTTGTTCAAAAGAGGGGGGAAGGCCTATATTTATAGCCTGGAGATGGGGTTAGTTTAGGGGTTATCGAGTAACTTGGGTTGGACAAAGTAACCCTGATTAAGGGACATGATTTGAGTGATTAGGTGAAACCATGGATTTGATATGGATTTGATTTGATTGAGCGGGGCTCATGATTTGAATGATTAGGTGAAATAATGGATGTGATAAGGATTTTTTGCATTATTTAAATCATGAGTGGGGTTCATGATTTAAATGATTTTGAATGATATGACTTAATTTGGAATATTTAGATAACAAGGTTTAGGTATTTAAAAGGGAATCAATTAATCAATTAAGATTGATTAATTGAACATGTATTTTTGGTGGGAAATGGGATTTGTTCAAATTGAGGGGGAAAATGGATTTGAATGGGTAAGCCTAATAAAGGCGGGAAAACATGGGGTGAAGGAGAGGAGCTACACCAAAAATTGGTGTCTACATTTGCCCCTTTTTGATGAGTGGTTTGCGTTGGGAAAACCGCGAGACAAAAACGATGAAAATATTATTGATTGAGTGTTCCCCCTCAAACTTGGGAATGACAACATAAAGGAAGTCAATCACAAGTTTGAAAGAGATATATGGTAAAGTTCGGGTGAGTGACGCAAAGATGGATGGGACACATAACCAAGGAAAGATGCCCCGGAAAAAGGATCACAATAACAATGAAAAATATGGCGGTGACTCCAATATCACATAAGTAGAGGAAAATTACGGTCTCAATGGAGACAGTGACAACGTTCTACGGACTAGTGAGTGGGTGGAGACCACTACAATATGGATGTAAACTAGGATGACCAATGGGTCATAGGTAAACATCAAAGTATGCACAACTAAATGCAAAAGGTATGCAAAATCCTTCGTATGTGAGGAATTGAGTGAAAATGCATGCGTCCGTAAAAGGGACGAGGATGAAAATAATGATTCCCCAGCACAGGGCATGAAAATGATAAAGCGTAAGATGGATGTGTACATAAAATACCCGAAAGGGGGAGCGAGTATGATCACAAAGGCGTACATGAAGAGCAGATTGGATAGAAGTGTGAGATAAAATGCCCCAAGAGGGGGTAAATATGATTTTGAATACATGTTTCATAAGAAAGGTTCTCAATTGACAGTAGATGAGTAGATGAAGAAAAGAGAAAGCAATGTTGCTTCTCCGACAAATAGGGGAAGAATGCAAACTACGTTGGTGAAGAAAAAGGTAGAGTAGACATTTGTGGAAGAAAACAAAATGTGATAGGTGATGACCATTATGGTATCCTCCAAGATGAAAATTTCATGGGAAGATGTGATGAGGGATATAGGTGATGATGTCCCGACGAGAGGGGTGACGAGAATAGAAGAGATGACACCACTCCCGAAAGGAAGAGAGAGTAACTTCATAGAGAGGAGGACGAGGATGGGGTGTAATATGAAAAAGAAGAGGCCATATACAAGAAAGGAGGAGTATGAATCGGTCGGGACTAGTGAAGGAAAGAGGAGGAAGAGAATAATAGAGAAGGACGATAGGAGAAGAGAGAAGATATCGAGTAGAGTTTGAAAAGAAAAAGAGGGAAAGAGATGTGCAATATGAAGGTAGCGGAAAAGATAAAGGGAGGGAGGTAGGAAAGAGATGCAATAGTCCTGGAAAAAAGAAAATAGAGAAAGATGAAAGGAGAAGAAAGGAAAGGAGGAAGGACGAACAAGAAGGAGAAGACAGGATGCAAAGAGATGAGGAGGGAAGGATGACAGGAAAAATGATGAAAGTGGTAAGGGAAATGAGGGATGGTAGAGGCTATGCCAGTTAAGGAATGTGAAGGGAAAACCAACAATAATTGGAAGATGATGATGATGTCGGGTGAAGAGGAAACCAATCGTATGGGGATGGAAAAATAGAAACAGGGAATGAAAGAGGCAAAAATGGATAAGATGATAGAAAAGGGAAAGAAGAAGATGGAAAAAGAGGAATAAATAAGGATGATGGGAGGAAAAGTGAAGGGATTAATGGAACACAAAAATGAAAAGATGATAGATTAGAGGGTGAAAACAAGAGGGAGGTGCAATATGAAAGCAAAGGTGGAAACCAAAAAGACAACATGGAGAATGACGTAGAAGATGATGGAGAGAAATGGTGAAAAAGGAGGGAGAGGAGTTAGAGGGGGAGTGTAAGGAAGAAAAAAGAGATGATAGAGCTGAGAAAATAAAGAAACTATGGTGGAGGAGGGAGAGGTGGAGAAGAGTAGACAAAGGGATGGAAATTGGGACGTAATGAAGTAAAGTGGAAATATAACAAAAAGAATGGATAGGAGCAGCGGTGGATTATGAGAAGAGCAAGAAAATTCGAAGGTGAAGAAGACAAAGGTATGGGATAGATAAAATGGAGATAGAGGATGAGAAAAAAATGAATGAAAGAGGTAGAAGAGAATAAGGGAAGGAAATGATGAAGGACAAACAAGAAGAAGACAAGAAAATGACAGAGCTGAGGATGAAAATTAAAAAAAGGGGGAGAGATGATCAAAATGAATGGAATGACGAAGGGTGAAGAGAGAGATATGATGGAAAACGAAAGAGATGATAAAGTGAGAAAACAATGAACTATAGAAGTTGGAGGCAAAGAAAACAAGAATAGGTGGAAATAATAATAGAGAAGGATGATAGGAGAAGAGAATATCCTAGTGATTTGGATGGTTATTAGAATGATCCGTATCATACCAAAGCTCAAACTTATAGTATTGTTGATTTTCATCACACTCACTCTATGCCTTTTGGAATGGCTCTTATGAGTCAAGCTATTTCATTTCTTTTAGTTGCTTTTCTTGAGGCTAGTGGTAAACCTGAATGGGATGAATATATGAAGGATAAATATTATTCTCTATTAAAGAATAATACTTAGGAATTAGTGCCTCTTCATAAGGGAAGAAAGCTTGTGAGATGTAAATGGGTCTATAATACCAAATATGCAACTAACGATTCTATTGATAAGTGCAAGACTCGCCTTGTCACTAAGGAGTTTTCTCAAGTTGAAGGAATAGATTACTCTGAGACTTATTCTCCTATGGAAAAAATGGATTTTGTATGCCTTATTCTTTCCCTCGTTGCATCTCATAGATGGATAATGTATCAAATGGATGTGAAGAATGCCTTCCGCATAGAGATCTCAAGAGGATGTTTATATGGAGCAACCTCGGGTTTTTATGCAATATAAATCATTGGTTTATACACTTCATGATTAGTATATTTATGGTATCAAACAAGGTCCAAGAGCTTGGTATGAGAAAATAGATGATTTCTTGTTACTATTGGATTTCATTGTTGTGAGACAAATCATAATGTTTATATTTTGAAAAGTGGCGAGGCTTTCTTGATCTTAGTATTGTATGTTGATGATCTAATCCTTGTTGGCATTTCGATTCTCCAATTTAGGACATACAAAATAAATTGGAGACAACTTGTGATATGATAGATTTGGATCTATTGTGCTAATTTTTAGTCTCCAAGGTCATCAATATTTGGAGGGTATTTCCATTGAGCAACATAAATATGCTATAGAGTTTTTTCAAAAGTTCAACATGGTCACTTGTAAGCCTTCAACTACTCCACATTAATTAGGTATTGAATTGGTAAAACTAAATTGCTTGATCCCACATTGTGTAGATAGTTGTTAGATAGTTTTTATATCTAACACATACTGCCTCGATATAACTTTTTTGTTAACCTTGTCTCTCGGTTTTCACGAAAAACCTCATGAGATTCATTGGAAAGTAGCTAAACATATGTTGCATTATATTTGGGGGACTTTAGATTTGGAATTCACTATTCACCATAGGGGTCTTATATTATTGGGTGATTCACATATTCATATTGGGGTGGATATCGTGATACATGATGATCTACTTTTGGATTCTTGTTTCACCTTAGTTTGGGTCCAGCTTACTTGGGATTGTAAGAGAAGTCAATTATTGCTCTATATTATATTGAGGAAGAATACAAAATAATAGTCAAGACTACTCAAGAAGCTCTTTGGATTCGATAATGTAATGCCCCTCCTGGGACACCGAAAAACACGCACCAAACGAGACTAAAAATTTCAGGGATTTTTTTTTTTGAAGTGTTTAATTAATACTAGTCCATCACTTAACCCATTCTCGATAACAACTAATTTTATTCTAATTTAATTTAGCTAGTTTAAATAATTACTAGCCTAAACCCGTCTTTAATTATTTACTTATCTTTTAATTTTACACACATTTAATGTCTCTCTCTCTTTTAGTTAAAAATTTGCCCCAAGAACACTAACTACTCATTATTAAACAGATTTCACTTCCCATAAAATTGTCCATGATTTAATGTGTGTAGGGTTGAATATGGACCCTAGGATTAAATCAATCTTGCCCCTTAGTTTAGAAAAAGCCCTAGGGTTTGCCCTAATCTTCTTTATCTCTTCCTTTCTTTTCATTTGAATTTCTTTCTATTTTCCCCTCTCCTTCTCTTCATTCTTTTCTCATTTTTGTTTTGTGCAGGTTGCAAGGAAGGAACTATGGAGCTAATTTTTTTATTTATTTTTGTGTAACCTCTTGTTGTGTTATTCTTTGTTATGATATATATATATATATATATATATATATATATATATATATATATATATATTATATTATTATTATTATATTGGTTATTTTTGTTTTTTTGTAGTGAAGGCGGATTTGTGGCGAGGGGTGTGTGTGCGGTGGTTGTGGAGGTGGCGTGTGGGGCGGCGCGAGCCTGGCACGCGGAGGGGGGCGGCTACAGGTGCGAAAAAAGGTGGCAGGGCGAGAGGATGGGGGCGCGACAGGAGCAGAGGCCCCTGGGGTGTACAGGGCGCGCGAGGCGCGTGATTGGAGGGTGCCGCAGCAGAGGTGGGGCGCCCCTGTGATGGATGGCGCGAGGTGGGGGTTCGACCCCCACCGGTTGTTTGTTTTTGTAAAAAATACAGCGGCGTGGGGGCCAAACCCTCCCCCATATATATATATTTTGTTTAAAAATAAAACGTAAATAATATATATAATACAATATATAATATATATTATGTATGGTAAGTTTTTATATATATTAATTAAATGATTTATTAATGCAATATATATAAGTATTTTCATTTTTGGCAATATAAATCAATGTTGATTGCCATTTAGTATATATATATACACATATATAAAATATATAAAATAGGTATAATGAATCCAACTTCTTTTAATACTTTTAATTTATAAAATGAATACAGATTAATATCTTTTTTTACTTAATAAAACAGCTTCTAAACTACTCATAAAAAGAATCCAACTTTCATTTCAGCTATTTATTTTGCCCTAGTTACAAGAAGAAAACAAAATAATGGCCTGAAAGAAAGTATTTCAATCAATATTATTCATGAAATCCAATGTTAAAATTTCTACTTCATTTCCAATGTTTTAAACAAAACTTACTTCAAATATTTATTTTTATAATAAATGAGATTCTTAACAAGAATATGTAAACCTTCCTTTCAACACAAAAGAAAATCAGATTTCTAACACCATAATAACCTACAAGGAAATGTACGATTCAAAACTAATAATAGTTTCTACCAATGTTAAAACAAAACAAGCTTCATATAGCCAAGTAGATTTCATTCCAAAAGTAATGCCAAAGATTATTTCAGTTTTACACACATGTAGACTTATTCAACAAGTAATATGTCCTCTTTGTAAGTAAAATATGAGAGATACATCAAGATACAATTGACTGAAACATTTGATACATTACTTCTCTTCCACAAACTTAGACTACAAGGGTGTTGCATAACTATTTCCAAATATGCAAACAACCAAAAATTTCCATTACAAATTTCTTACAAGTTGGGAGAGAGATTTCTCATTTAATCACCATATCTCAAATTTACATGTGAATGCAAGATATACAAAATGGAGAATTTGCAAGGAGATGAAACTATTCTCATAACCATATCCAAAGGAGTTACAATACAATAGGTTTTCATAAGGAGAGAAAAGAACAATAAGAGCCCAAGAGGCCACCCACTTCAACTTGAGGGCCAACTTCCATGTCTTCCCAAAAAGCCATACAAGGAGAGAAAGAGCTTGTTTGCCACCCAACCATAGGCATCATCACATGCCTATCCCAAGGTTGGGATGCATGCTAGCCTCCCCCAAGCCCATGGGAAAGAGGATAACTACCAAAACTTGCACAAGATAGAGGGTAAACCAACAATGATACAAGCACACAAAAATAGTTCACAACAACACAAGACTCCAAATTTACAAGGAGGAGAACCCATGTTCATCCTCAAAAATGGGGAAGAGAGGAGAAAGTTCTCCAAAATTATACATCAAAATTATTTGCACAAAATACACATCTCCATATCCTCCTTATTGCTCCTAATTCAATCAAAGCCCTCCTTATTCCTCCCCCTTTCTCCAAGTCCTCCTTGGAAGGATTTTCAAACCCCAAAGGGGTTTCCTTACCAAGAATGGGGAAGGAGATTCAAGCCAAATGAATCAACTTCCCCACCTCAACCATTTGAGGGGAAAATAATAAGACCCTACAAGGCTTGTCCATCAAGCCTTGAGGATTGAGAGGGAAAATTCCCTCTCTCTTCCCCCACACTCCAAAACTCCATCATGCCATATGATGGAGGGAGTAAAACAAACAACAACAACCAAATAACAAAACCATGCAACCCATCTAACAACTAAGATAAATGCAATACAAGCAAAATACATAAGAGCCTACCTCAAGGAAAGCTCTCCAAAAAGCTCTCCAACTTCAAATTTCTCCACACCTTGACTCAAGCCAATCTCCAAGCTCCAAAATCCACAAGCATCCCAAGCAAGAAGTTTCAAAAAAAGTCCCTCTCTTTTCCCATGAATGGGAATTTGAAGAGGTGCAAGCAAGCATCCTCACAAATGAGGGGGTGACATGTGTCACCCCTCTCCCTCATCAAGGTCAAAGATGCCAAAACAAAAGAGAGAAAGGGTAAAATTAACTTTTTGCCCTCTTCTCCCAAATTCCCCTAAATGTTAGCAAGACAAAACTAGTGGAACTTTTGATAAACACACAAATCCACATCCCTTACATGGATGTGACTAAACAAGAGGTAAAAAGGGAGGGAAAACTCCCTCTAGCCTTGAAAATAAGCCCCCTACCCATTAGGTAGGGTCCAAGGGCTCATTTTTATGTTAGGGGGACTCCCAAGCTACAAAGGGGTCCCCAAAAATGCCCAAAATACCCTAATTTCGGGTTTTGCATTTTTGGCACAAGGGTAGAGGGTGTGGGGACCACCCAAGGGTCTCACATGTGACCCTAAACCCTTGTGATTAAGTGACTCATTAAACAAAATCTAAAATTTAAATGAAAGTGGGATTATTAACTCCCAAAGCAAGTTTACAACTTCACTAGCAACCCTAAACAAAATTAATAATTCAAAGCACAATACATTACATGAATTGGGGTCACTCATAGTGCCCAAAAATAATAATCTCCTATACTAAGGCTTCACACAATGAACATGGCTAGGACTCACCCAGTGGGTCAATGCCAGTGCAAGATTGAGTAGTCTGGCCTGAATCCCACGTTCTCCTGTAAACCTGTCACCTGCACACTCATTGCACACATTAACCGCACCTGTCCGATACAAGATAATTCAATGACATAGTAAGATATCAATGCATTCTAAACTAACCTAACATCCTACTGAAATCAAGATGCGACAACGTGCACAATTATACTCAATATTCCAAAAGTTAGACAAGATGATACGTGACATATAACCAAAGAATTCCATATGCAACATCTATCCATTATTATAATTATGTTCCAAACACAACATCATATCCATTAGTATCCATGACATTATAAGAAAATGCGACAATATAGAAATTAAGCTGAATTGGCGTTATACGCCTAAATGTCCACACATGTCTAATAAGATCAAATATCTAACTATAATGTCCAAGATATAACCAATCACTGTCAAAACATGTCTATGAGCAAAGAAACAACAAGCTACTGAGCTATAAAAAGTGTGGGTACTGCTAGAGATAAATACCTAATGAATTTGGCTTCTCACATGATTCTACAACTCTGATTTGGTGTGATAATTAGATTTCCATTAAAATTACTCAAATTGAATCGGGCATCGGGGACCAAACAGATTGAGATTTGCATCCACTTTATTCGCAAGTTGATTTATAATGGTGTTGTTCATCTAGAGTTTGTTCCCATTGCTTCTCAAATTGTTGATATTTATACAAAACCTCTACCCTCTCCTCATTTTCTTCATTAAAACAATTTTTGGGGTTAACGAAGTTGTCCTTGGAGGGATCTAGTATAACTCCATTTTTCTTGTATTGCGTACCTTATTGGCACAAAGATCGGGACCTCTGCTTGTTCTTTTTCAACACTTGAAATTCACTTAAGGGAGGGTGTTTTTCTAAGTGTTAACACACCGCAACTAGTTTAGGAATTTTCCTAACTAGTTACTTTTTGCATTCACACCTAATAAGCTTCATTAGGGAGTTTGTTAGATTAGTTATCTTTTAAATCTATGCGAGTTGTTTGTACTCAAGTACATAGTTGTAGAGTTGGTAAGGATTTTTCTTCTCCTTGATTTGTGGAGATATCTTTATCTCCCAACATAGGTTGTCTCACCTATTTCTAAGGTGAGGATAATCTTTTTACAACCTATTTATTCACATGTTCTCAAATGCGGGAACATGGGTTTTTTACTTAATAATGTTGGCGTGTGCAATTGTTGGTTTTTTCATCAATTCCCGAGTTCATTGTGTGTAAATCCTTTTATGTGTTCTATGCACGATCCTATAGGTTTCTCTCCGTAAAAACTTTTGCATTAGATTATTGTAGCATTAGATTTTTTGAGATATTCATTTTTTAAAAAATAGACTTAATCGGCTTTCCGAATCAAGATTTATGACCTCTATAAGTTAGGCTAATGCATCAATCAATGCTTGTGTGAGGAAAATGATCTTCTACAAGGTATTCACATTTTTCTAAAAATCTACAATATCTCCCCAAAATCACTCTCTCCTAGAAAGAACTACGATACCATATGCTAGGAACTTGAATGTAATATTAAAAATACTCCAAATAATAGAAAATAAATATCACAACTTAGTCATAGAAATATGTAATATATTTAGAATATTGATCAACCCTTGAAGTATGGAAACACCTCACATTTCTCCTTATTGTAAGGAACCCACTCCGCATTATATGTCGGTATGATTCCAACACATACAATACTCTTTCCCATAAGCATTATGTGGTCCTACAAGAAAATGCCAATTATGAACCTCACATACAATATCATAAATACACCAAATAATATGTAGAAAAATATGTATTGCACAACACAAGAGATGTGTGGGCTAAAATCTCTAATATGAACGATATTCAAAAATATCATTAAGGTAAGGAAACATCATATAATATTCCTTATGGCGAAGGAATCACCCCATTATTGTACGCCTCTTCAAGGGGAAACTTGCTTATTAGAGAAAACATTCCAATAACAATATTTTCTCTTCATGATGCCTTACACAATGATATCCCCCTCCTTATATAGAACCTTTTACAATAATAAATAGGTATATCACCAATCTCAATGTAGGGTGGATCATTTTACCTAATATAATAATTACTAGAAGTTACCCATATGATTCCATATAACATATCCACTAGTAGGATGTATACTAGTTGTTGGCATCTCCACACCAATATAAATCATAATATCATCTCTTTGGGTACATTACAATGCCCAATGATAAAGCTCCTAGAATTTATGTTTTTCTTTTGAATTTTAGAAAGCAACCTGATTTTTGTGGGCCAAACTTGTTTCCATTTACAAAGAGTCTCCAAAGATAAACTCGTTAAGGAAACTTATTAATCGAGGAAACATCAATTTTATCCCTAAATCTATAGATTCAAATATCATTACCAGTTGAAGACCCTTTGCTTTGTTGAAAGTATCCTATAATATTCTTGTATTGTGAGTGTGACACATTCTTCCCGTAATTATAATATTAAAACAAATAAGTTTTATAAAATCAATTACATCATTTACATCATCATTTTTGTATGGGGAGGAATGGTATGGACTCATTCCTCTTGCCGATAAAATTTGTTTCTTAAGATGGATTTTGAGAAAACATGTCCACTTGAAATGGAATTGTATTCTTTCAATGTTGAAAGTTTTAGGATTTATATTTTTCTATCTCTTTATAATGCAAACCTTATTCTTATAAGGTTAAACTTTTAAACTATTAATAGTAAAAAATATGAGATCTTTGGTATTTTCTTCTCAATTAGACAAGGTTTATCATTATCTTCTACACTACATATTTTGGATGCATAATATTTTGGTTATCTTCTAATTTGTATATCCGAACACTTTGTATAATTTGATGAATCATTCTCCTAGATATGAAGAATTAAATTATTAATGGTCACTTTATCAAGAATCATTTATCACCTTGATGGGAATCAAGCTTCATTTTATGAAGCATTGACTTGCAGTGATTATTTTTGCATAGATCATAATCCAGTTTGTAGAGGGTTAAAACACAATGTGACTACCATAATATGATTCGGATGCTTCAAATTGATTGACTTTTATAGTGGAAGTTGATTAACAAAGGTGATATGTTGAAGTTTTTGGGAATCCATTTTTCCTTTGGGAAATTGCAATGTGTTTTGCAAAGATTTGAAATGAAAATTACCATTAGTAGTAGCCTTTTTTCTTGTTGAAGATCTCGACATCGCAAGTCCTTTGAAGTTTAAAGAAAGACATTTGTACCTTGCCATATTTTATCACTTCTCAACATGAAATCCATGGACCATACTTTAGATAAATTATAAACACCTCAATTTTGATATGATTTTATTTTTAGTATTTGAGAGATTATGCTTAATGTTATGATTCAATATTTTTGGCTTCTACTACAAGTGGTAAGGTAGAAATACTAGTGGTGAAATTGTGACACGCCTTTTAAGTATTACTTTCTATCTTCTATATAAAATAATTAATCTCTTACCTTTAGCTCTTGACACGTTAAAATATTGGTGGAATTCAAAATCATCATCCAAGGCTTTAATTTCCCATCTTAATAAACCAAACCAAAAGAAAAGCAATGTCGGGATGAGTATGAATTAGATCACTCAAACTTCCAACTAATTTTCTATATAAATTAGGATGAATAAGTTTAGCTTCCATATCATTAAGCAATTTTACACCTCACAAGGAATAGCAATTGGTTTGCAATCAAGCATATTGAATTTAACTAACAAAGTATATGCATATTTTGATGGAGAAATTGAAATGATATATTTTTCTTACCAAACTTACATTACTAAGAAATAATGTAAATGACCTAAATCTATCATTTCAAAGGTGTTATGTAAAGCATTTTTAGTAGAAAAAACTAATGAATTATTACTACCAATAATTATCAAATCATCGGTGTATAATACTATGATAACTATGTCATTAGTAGTATTTTTGACAAACAAATTAGGATCATTACAACTATGAGTAAAACCTTAATCTATAAAAAATTGATAGATTTTGGAATACCATTCTCTAGGTGATTGCTTCAAACCATAAATAGATTTCTTTAATTTGTAAACAAGATGCTCATTTCCTTTCTTAATAAAATCAAGGGGTTGAGACATATAAATTTCTTCATGCAAATCACCATTCAAAAAATCACTCTTAACATCCATTTGATAAATAGGCCAATGCATATGAGCAGCTAGAGCTAAAACAAATTTAATTGTGGGCATCTTAGCTACAGGTGCAAAGGTTTCATTATAATCAATTCCTTCAACTTGAGAAAAACTCTAGCTACTAATCTAGCTTTATATTTATCTACTTGATTATCAAAAGTAAACTTAGTTTTAAACAACCATTTACAACTAACCAAAATTTGACCTTTAGGGAGGGGACTAAGTCCCAAGTTTGATTAGAGATTAAGGAGTTGTACTCATCATTCATAGTGTTTTCCCAACGAGGGTGGCACTTGGCTTGTTCAAGAGTTTGAGTATCATTATGAGTCATAATTTTAGACATCAAAGCATAGTTGCAAAATTATTTCCTAGTTCTATGAGAATCATTAACATCCGCATTAACTCCAGTTGTTTCTATAGTGGTTTTTTCCCATTTAGGCATAGGCTTAGGTGGAGCAAGACTAGAAGAAGGAGAAGGAACATGAGGAGTATTAAAACTACTATGCAAATTTTCTTGATCATTATTAGAATCAAAAGGAATAGAGGCATAAACAATATCAACAGAATAAAAATTAGAACTTTCGACCACACTCTTTTTAGCAACTTTAACATCTCTTTCAACCTTGATTTTGTTATTTTAAGAATCACATACTCAATAATTCTTAGATTGTTCATCATAGCCAACAAATATAAGTGTGTTTGATTTATGATCTATCTTACTACATTTTTATTTAGAAATATGAACAAAATCTTCCCAACCAAAGACACATAAATGCTTTAAAATAGGTTTTCTAGCACTCCAAGCTTCTTCAGGAGTAATGTTTAAGACAAATTTAGTGAGATTCCTATTAATAATATAAACAACATAGTTCATAGCTTCAAATAAAAACTTATAATGCATATTTTAACATATGACATACACCTATCCATTTCAGTGATGCTCATATGTTTACATTCGAAACACCCTTTTGCTTTTCATGCTTAATACCATGTTGCTTACAATATGCAAGAAAATTAAAATTTACATATTCAATACCATTATCAGTGCATATGATGTGTAAAGAACAACCAAATTATTTTTGAAAAAAGGAATGAACTTCAATAAATATATCCAAAACTTGATCTTTAGTTTTCAAAAAATAAAACTCTTCTAGTGCAATCATCTACAAAAGTAAGAGCATGCCTAGCACCACTAATAAGAGTTTGTATTTCACCTAAAATATCACTTTGAATAAGGTGCATTTTTCAGCCACACACCAAGATTTGTTTTTAGGGAAATATTCTCTATGAATTTTACTAGTGATGCATCCAATATAAACAAACTTAGAAATAGAAAATTTAGGCGATCCATGCACTATGTCTAGTTTATATCTAAGTGAAATCCTTTGGTAATTAATATAACCTAATATTTCATGCCATAAACTACCATCAACAAAAGCAACTAAAGCATCACTAGAAGAAGGGGAAGAGAATGCAGTAAATTTAAACAAATCATTTTATCTAAAAAAATTGTACCAACAACTTCAAAGTTTTTCTTTGTTGATTTAATATAACTTTAAATCGACAACAAGCAAAACATCATGTAATTCACCATTAAGAATACTAATATTACCAATTGCTTCTACATTGCATGAAGCATGATTTGCAAGACTTAACTTTATTAAAATGATCTAGCTCTAAAGTAGTAAATAAATCAACATTAGATGTCATATGTTGAGTAACACCAGAATCAACAATCCATTCAATAGGAGAAGAAGAACACAAAGAACAGTAAGAGTAGCCCTAGTGTTCGACTTTTGGAAAATTTTGAGTCTCGTTACTATCACTAGCATTAGTGCTTTAAGGTTTCTTTCCATTTTTAATATCATGTTTCTTGCAAAAGCAATGATCTTCATCATGACCATCCTTATGACAATAAGTACAAACAAATTTACCCTTAGGGTTGGAGTTTGACTTGTTTTCATTTTTGTCATATTTGTGGTTGGTCTTAGAATGTTCATTATTATGACAATTCTTGTGTTGGTGTTGAGAAACAAAAGCATGTTCATTTTCCTTAAGACTACCAAACTAAAGTAACTTTTGTTCTTCTTTGTATAGAAAATTACAAAAGTATCAAACTTTGACTAAGATGTTAAAGTAGGAATAGAAAATTAAGAGTGAATATTTGTAATAAATTATTGAAAAGGCCTAGGTAAACTCTTTTTCATAATAGTATGAATTAAATTCAAATCTAAAAGTTTAACACCTAAACTATTTAATTGTGATTTTAAAGAATGAACTTTAGTAAAAATCATCCATAGTTTTGAAATCAACATACTTTAAATCTGAAAGTTGATCTTGAACTTGAATTTTTTGAGATTTATTCACAACATCATACACATCTTTAAGATTAGACCAAGCACTAGCAACAATAACCCCACTTCAACATGAACATGAAGTTCGTGTGACATTGTCATGCCAATGAACCCAATGCCTACTCAATTTTAACTTGCCACTTTTTGCGGCTTCACGGATCCCTTTGCGCACCGCCAAATCGCCTTTACCACTTAAACGCGTTTTCAAAAATTCGCCATCGATTCGAAATTCGATTTTGCAAATTCACCACCCTTTCTATACTAATTTTTCGGAGGGGGAGTCTTAAATGAACCCCGTATTCCCTAAATATATGAATTAATAAATTCATATGGGAATAAACCTACACACACACACCTAAATAAACATTAGGATTATAAAAATAACCCAAATAAAGGATAGTCCTAACACAAAATTTAATCTTAAGTTTCAAGAAGTCCTCGACAAAGATTCCAACAAGTCATAAACCCCAAGAAGCAACACTAATAGAAATCCACATCAATTCTTTAGAACCCATCCTCTCCATGTTTGTAAAAACTTTAGATGTACAAACATTACTTTCAACTAATAGAGAAGTGATCACACTTGAAGAGAGTTGTCTTCCTATGGCACTAATGTTGTTCCATTTTTTAACATTCTCAGAAGTACACCTAATGTAAAATTAAATCTAAATCTTCCCATGATTCCTCATTCAAATCAGAACTTCATGCACACTCTTGTTATTGATTCAACTAATTTCATGTTGTGAATTGAATGTAAATATTCTAAATGTGTTTACAAATTTCTATTTTTCTTATTCTAAGGATGAAACAAAGGAGATTCAAGAGCCACATGAGGGGAAGGAGAAAGAAAAGGGGGAAGAAACAATACCCATCTTTGAATCATATTTTGAGTCTATTTTAGAAACTAATTTAGAGATAACAATTTGTTGTTTTAATTAATGAAAATGTTGTTAATGCTTGTGTTTATGCAGATTTAAAGAAGCCGATTGAGCCTAAAAAGAAGAGGAAATGGAGATGGAAGATGAAGAAAATGAAACATCTACTACAAAGCCTATAATAGAAGAAAATGCATACCTCATTGGAGCAATAGAAGAAGTAACCCCGATGCCCCAAAATAATGACAAATTGGAGGAAGGTAAATCCATAACAACTAATGAGACGAAGGAAAAAGAAGGATAGCTTCCAAAGGAATTCATCCCAATAGAACCCACATGCTCACACATCACCCAAATTGAATTAAAAGAGTTCCATGAGCTTCAATGGCCTAAATTTGAGGTAAGTCTTTCCCAACCCAATCTATTTGTTGTTTTTAAAGAGAAAATAAAAAATCATTTTAACAAATATAATCATTTTGTTGGAATTTTAGAAAAAAATAAAAAGATGTATACGTTATTTTAAGAACCATCAAGAGTGAAAATTTCATGCTACCTAGTAATAGAAATTGTGTAATCCAAAGTTTCAAAGTTCATCCAATACTATTGTTGTATGGTTGGTTTTAGGAGTAGGATCTGCTTTTAGCTTAGTTTCATGCTTTCTTAGACTAGTCTATCTATTTTTCTTATATTAGTTTCACTATTTTATTAGACTAAATTCATTATTTCATAGAGTAGTTTCTTGTTTTCAATAGATGGAAGCTATCACACGTTTTGGTTTCCCTCGTGTAGATTGCTAAAAATGGAAACAATTTAAAGGAGGTCTCTAGAAGAAGTTAATGAAATAAAGAGTGAAATTTTCTTTATGTTCTTTTTCATATTTTGAAGTGTGTGTTAAAAAGATTGCTTATGTTTAAAGTTCAAGGCTACTTTTTGTAATGGTTAATTATTTTATCAAAGTAAACATGCTTAAGAGAGTCAAGAAGCACTTCACATTTTATAGACTTATGCAAAACAAATGAAATAGTTATCTTAGCTTCTTAACTTCTTAGCAACATTACCATGTAGATATAAATTAGTTCCCAATCCCTCCATCTGTTTTTAAAATAAGGGAAAAAAATTGAATGATTAAAAAGATCAAAGTGAAGCTTCTCTTGAAAAGGAAAAAAAAAAAGAGAGAAAAATGTGAATAGTTTCCTAAAGGGGTAATTTGAACAATCTCCATCAAGGATATGGACACTTGACTGGGAATAGAGAAATACTTGCAGTGAAACCAAGAGAATCTTTGTTAGGGTTGTGGACGCTTGGTGACAACGGAGCATTTCTTAAAACCTTCAATAATGAAGTTGTAGGTTTGACAAGTTTTTGATCATTTTATTTAAGTTTAAAGAATGACGGATTAACTCAGTAGATCACACACTTGACTCTTCAAGAAATTTAAGTAGTATGTTAAAAGTAAGAGAAATTTTAGTTTATGAACCTTAATCATAAGTCTTAAATATTTCTTCTTGTTATAACACTTTTCTTGGAACCAGAAATTTGATATTCTAAATTCTAAACACTTTTATAATATTTTCCCCACGAAATCACCATTTACATGACCATCACACCCTATTTCCTTTGACAATATAAAGGAGTCCTCCTTTATTCATGAGCTATGAAACTCTATTTTAAAGCTCTTGGGCATAACTTAAAAGTATTTGATTTTTTTTAATGTTCTGATTGAAACCATGAAAAATAACATGGCTTTAACTTGTTATAATCTTGTAATGCTTTCAAAGTGTACTTTGTACGCTTGCTTCAGGTTTAAATCCTTATTTTTATCTTAAGTGGAAACTTTCATAGTGTGGTTTAGTGTTTATGACATGTGCAGATAGAAGAGAAAGAAAAACCCACGACTTAGCCATTTTGGAGTGAAAAGGGCTTCAATACGTTCAAGTAATAGCCAAAATAGTGACTTTTCACTAATTTGAAACCCATCAATTTTAACTAAGTGAAAAACCTCTCTCTCACATTAAAGTTTCATAGATTATTGACAATTGTTCTCGAGGAAACGCACCTTTAATCAACATCCGGATAAATTTTGGAGGCAAAGCCAAAGTTTCTAAGTCATGTGGCGAGCGGGAACATCAATGGTCATAGTCATACATGAAGTACTTTGATTGGTCGGGACATTAAGTGTTATAATCGTGAGAGTTTTAACTATTCAGAGCGACTATTATTTTTGAAATCCTTTTCTGATGTAACTAATGTTTTCCAATTATTTCCAGTTAGAGAGTATGGCGAATACTATTTTTTAATCAAAAGGAATCCATTTTGGGGCAAAATAATGTAAACATGGGATTATGTTTTAGCTCTAGTCTAGCTTTCCTGCTTTAGTTATAGATTTGTTTATTTTTGTAGAAACTCCAAAAGGCACACAAAGGACATGGTATTTCCATTTCTCTATCAATACGGTGAAAAATTATTTTAAACAGCTTACTTAAGATCTGTCAAGACTCCACAGAGTTGATATTTGCTTTGATTCAAGATACAAAGGAAGAATTTGTAGTGCCATAATTTTTTTCAAATGCAAGCACACTAAATTTTCAGATTTTATATGTAATGCACAACTAAATATTTCAAGTTTTCAAGTGTATATTGCATAACTATATATTGTGCAGATTTCTAAACAAAACAACACCTTCCAACAAGAGACATTGAAGTAAAAAGTTCATGGTTTCATTTTGATCTCAAATGATAATATTACAAGATTTTAGCCACAATAAAAATAAAAACTTTCTTAGTAAAGACCAAAGTTTACAAGAAGCAATAAGTACAATAATGGTTATTTACAAGAGTGTATAGACTTGACAAGCCACATTTATTTACAAAGTGAAGGCAATGTCCTCCAAGGATGAGAAAGACCAAGATGGCAAGAGGCTCTACTATCTCCAACTTGAGCTCCAAACTCCAATACTCCTACAAGAATCCAACTCCAAGAGAACATGGCTTGTTTACCACCCAACCAATAGGCATCATCACATGCCTTTCCATGGTTGGAAGTCATGCTAGCCTCCCCCAAGCCCATGGGAGAGAGGAACTAGCTTCCACAATGTGCACAAGTATAATGGGGTTTTACACACCACAAGAAAAACATAAGACCATTTAACCACTTACTACACATGAAAACAACAACATGAGGATAACAAGGTCAACCTCACAAGGGGGAAGAGAGGAAGTAGGATGCCCAAATCAAGGTGTCCAACCATAGGAGCACCAACAAAACATGTATACAAAACTCCTTATACCTCCTAATCATTCATCCTCCTTATTCCTCCTTTATGCTATAGAAATCCTTCTTGGGAGGATTTTCAAACCCAAAAGGGTTTCCTCACCAAGAATGGGGAAAGGATCAAGCCATATGAACCTTTCTCCCACCTCAAACCATATGAGGGGATGAGAAGGGACCTTCATGGCTTGACCAACAACCATGAGGTTTGAGAGGGAAATCCCTCTCTCTTCCCCTACATTCTCCAAAAACCATCAATCCAAATGATGGTGGAGAGAAAACAAAGAAAACAACAAGAACAAACAAACAACTACATTAACCATACAACTCACAACACATCATTTCACACACACCATTCCATTGATTAAGCATAGTTAACAAGATAAGCACAACTAAGAAGAAGAAGGTTAAGTATCCTACCTCTATAATGCTTTCCAAGACTCTAAGCTTTTCCCTTTGTCCAAGCTCACCTCCAAGCTCCCAAAATTCTCCAAGTGCTCCCAAAAAAATGAACCAAGAAGACCCATTCCTTCCACATGAGGAAGAATAAGAAGAGGAACCCAAAAGTTTCCTCACCAATGGGAAAGTGACAAGTGTCACCCCCTCTCCTCTCAAGATTCAAAGATTCCAAAAACCAAATAAGTAAGAGTAAACTCACCTTTTATCCCTTATCACCCAAAATACCAAAAACTAAAATAAAACAAAGTGGAGCAACTTTTAACAATTTCACACAACCCAACCATCTTACATGGATGGTGACTAAAGAGGGCAAAATGGGAGGGAAACTCCCTCCAAACCTTGGAAATAGGCCCCCCTACTTATTAGGTAGGGTCAAAGGGCCCATTTTCATGCTAAGGAACCCCAAACTCAAAAGGGGTCCCTAAAAATGCCTAAAATAACCCAATTTCGGGTTTGGCATGCTTGGGCACAAGGGTAGAGGGTGTGGGGTCCACCCAAGGTTCACATGTGGTCCCCAATCCCTTCTACCAACACACACACACATTCCCAAAACCAACACTTAACTTAAGATAAGATCATTAAACCCCTAAGCTAGTTTACTTAATAAAACACACCCTAAACCTAATTAATTTTACAAAACATAATTACATTACAATTGAGGGGTTCACCCATGGTGCCCAATTAAATACATCTAATCTAAGGCCTCAAACATTTAGCATGGTTAGGACTCAGCCCGTGGGCCACTTGTGCACAATTGCGTAGTGCCTCAAAACCCATGCTCTCCTATACCTGTCACACCGCACACTCATTGCATACACATTAACCACATCTGTCCAATATAATAAACATCATCTACACATCACAAATTCAATCTAACTTATAATGTCCTAACATTATTAAACAATTGATAGTGCAATGCATACAATTATTCACATAGTTTGCCATGAATCACCACCAAATAAAATTACAACGACATACACTTAGGTTAGCATGAAAATTACCATCATTAAATCCAGAACACTATATCATTAATCAAATCAACCACAAGAGACTAACATCTAACCAATAAATCTATCATATAACCCTGTTAGTGTCATCAACATCATAAGAAATATATCAGTATACGAATCTAGTCCAATTGGCGCTACGCGCCCAAAATGCCATAATGTCCATGAGGATAAAATATCATAGTAAAATGTCCAAAGTCTATCAGAGTCTCAAACAAAACATGTCTAGGAATAAAGGAACCAACAGATAACTGGAGCTATAAAAATGTGGGCACTACAGAATTTTGGAGTTAACGATGTCTAATTGACAGCTTCATAGCTTAACTCCTAGACACAAATCTTTTCTTCTATTAAGTACATTTTGCACTTCGTGTTTTAGTTTGATTCTATTCTTCTTGTGGAATCTGGTTAGCTTGTACAAGAATTAGGCTAATTAACCTCATTTATAAACTAGATAATTGTAAAGTAGTTATTCATCTTGTTTATGCAAAAATGTGATCCTTGGATTCAAAATCTTCGAGACTAATTATCCAGGGATCATGAAGGATTGTGCCAATGTTATTTCTCATGTGCCCTAGTTTTGATTCTTTTGAAAGGACTATGTTTGTAATGCTTAGTGATCAAAGAGATTCTAGTCTCTTTTCTGCCCTACCCTTCCCTCTCTTTTGTTATTTTTTTAATGAACTCCAATCACTTTAAAGCCATTGTGAATAACCATTAGGACAAGGTTAATTTATATTAGCATGGTTCAAGTCCAAAGGATGAGCTAAACTAAAACAAATCTATAGATTGGTGGATCTGCCAAGGTTTACCAAGGCCTCTGTGGGTTAAAAAGGCCACATAGATCCTAACAAAGCTATATGTCTAGAGTATTTTGTACCTTGAATCATATTTCCATCCGGGGTTCTAAAATGAGTGAGAGAAAAAGAATTAAACCTCTTTTCCTCTCACAATTTGTTTTATGTCTAAAGAGATGTATAAGAAACATCCATCAACACCTCTCACGAACAACTAGTTGATATAATGACTAAACCATTGAGTAAAGATAAATTTGTAAACTATAGAGATTTTTTCCGTTTAATCATTAAGGGAGGGTGCTAGACTACGTAGCTAATATGTGTTTGTAATAGTGTTTTTGCGTGTTAATGAGCTTGTTAAGCTTGTTACACTATTTACATGTCTATTGTTAGCCTTGAATAAGATTAGAGGTTACAATAGTTCCTACTATGCTTTGCCTATTTAGTTGGCCTCCATATTTGTAGTGTTTACGGGTTTTGGATTCTCCAATTAATATTTTAAACACCTTAACCATGGAATTATTGCACCTTAAATATTTATCATGCACGTACTTATGTCCTCTTTTAAACACTAGTTACCTCAATTTAAAATTCTTGCACCATAAGTATTGGTCACGATGATATTTCCTTTGCCAACATAGCCTCGATCTTCTAATGAACCATAACTTTGTTTCCATCCTAGATGAGTATATCTAATTGCAACTTTAAAATGGACCATATTTCACATTTTATTAAAATTTTGTGGTAGACCTCATAATTACATTCAGTGAGGTTGGACATTTGGTATTCACATTAGCAACATGTTCCAGCTAGTGGGTGAGCTCGTCATCAAAAAATTCACCCTTGATGTTGTATTCTTTTTAAATCTAGTGGGTAAGTTGATTGTCATGCTAATGAGTTTGGAAGGCCTTGACATCATTAACCCAATATTTTGGTTATCTTTTTGCAATACTTATCCTTCTTTGATCTCCATAATTAATGGTATTACAATCAAGTTGAAACACATCATAGTATATCATCTATCGGCGGAAGTGATTGTTGAGGGAGTTCATATCGTCTTCATAGCATTCCTATAGCTCCAAGACCCCTTCATAATTATATCATACCTTGGTTCTTGTCAACCAAATGTTTTTCTTTGCAGTATAAATCCGATGAAGTTGCTTCCTCATTAACTTCCTAGTTTTTAAATTTATGACATACAACTTTGTCTTTTGTTTTCAATGGAAATTAAACTAATTTTCCATTTATGGTCATCTTTGTTCTTATCATCCATCCTCGACCCAAAAGTGTATCATATTCATTATTTTGCAACAAGATGACTACAAAATTCAACAAAAAGGGTTTTATTCCAATATACTTTTTTTCCCATGAATACACCCAATACCTTATTGTCGTGTTGATCTCGTGTTAAAGTGGTTTTACAATACAATAGGTACCAAAACATGGGCTAATAAAACAACCCATAACGGTTCCCCATAAGTCATGAGTTATGACACCACCCATATACACGTATAGATTAAAAATCACATATCTATACAACATATTCTAACAATGAGACTACATTACCACATAATATCAATTACAAACTAGTCAATACATACTACATTATAGCATAGAAGAATATTGTGGTAGTAAATGTTCCATTCTAAGGTAGTGCTCAATATAATTTCTTTGGTACATGGAGGACCTTACTTATTGATATTTCCTATCATACATCATTCTATTTATATGACAAGAAGACCCAATGGGTTGTCCGTTAACATAACACAATAATCAAACATACCTAATAAGCTTCATTAACCACATAATATGTTGGCTACTAAAATATGCCATTGCGTTGATAACCACAATAATACTAATGTGACGTGGAGCAACTCACATTTCTTACAAGTTACAACAAAGAAAAAGTCACCTTGAAACCTTATCCAAAGCATCTATTGGTGTTTTCAAATTTATATACCCGCCACAGGATGCACTAAGAGACGCAAACCTTATTCTTTTGAAACTTCATTGGGGTGATTGGTGGTGTTGAGGGCTTTCCTTAAGTGAATAGCACTTGGGCACCCATATTTAAAAAAAAAAAGAATGAGCAATATTTGATTGCATGGTATGTCACTTGACATATCTCAAAACATATTTGTCGGTCCAACTCACCTTCATGTGACCTTCCATTTTGGAATTTGTGCACCATAGATCCTTTCCTTTGGCGTTGTGTCTTTTTCAATTCTTCATCATGTAAAGCATGTCTCTCTCAAGGGTATTTATGATCTTCACTATCACTAGAGTTGAATTATTCATCATTACTCCTCGAGTTAGAGGAATTGTGTACACTTTTATGTCCATCACTCTATTCCATACATCCTCATAAGAAGATGGAACCACTTTTATCTTCTTTCCTAATTAGGGTATAATGAGGGTATCGATCCTTTAATGAACTTGTAGACACAAAATCACGCACTTGGGTACATTTTTAGGTACTAAAACAAACTAGCATTTATATGATTCCTAAGCAAGAAAACTAGTAATTGATGACTATCTTTGGCCTCTTTTCTATGTTTCTTGTTTTCTATTTGGTCTTACACACCCTACAAACCTAGTCGGTATTTTACTTATTTATCTTTTATGGCTCCAAACACCAACGCCCAACCAGGAAAAGAGTGCATAGGCGGCCCTATCTCCTATGAGCACCCCTGACCCTTTTCCACCTTACTCACTTCTTTTTGGGTCTCTTTTATCTTTTGGGAACCTTTTTCACTTATGGGTCGGCCTTTTAGTTTTCAATTACGAAATTCAAACAAGGGAATCATATAAATACATAGTTATGTGACCAAAATGAAGGACCAAGCACTAATCATTACTATCATCACTTAAGCTTGCATCCAAAAGGCACTTAAAGCGCTCTAAATCATCCACTCAAGGGACAAGGGTTGCATCAAATCTGCATACATTGTATAAGAAGGGGAAGTTTTATTTCATCCACACATATATCTACATTGCTACATCTAGCTAGCCCGCTATCAAGTGCACTCGCACAATGGCATCCTAGGGAACAATTCTTTCACACAAGCACAAGAACTACATGGAGTATGAGATGTATTGCAGTGCTCGGTTGTAAGCTCACTCTGGTTTGGGTGACCACCGGGTCGGTCGACTCCTCATATTGCATCTTTCTTTTTGGATTTGATGTGGTTTTGGGGTTTTGAAAGTGAATCTTTGTCTTGCAGGGTTATAAGTATTTATGCGATCCACGTGCGACACGCAGCGACCAACACAAAGTACTTGCGAGACTTATGTGACACAACAAAGATCAAGTTCTAACCATTTTCATAATTCAAGCGCCAGTAGAGGTCGTAAGCGTCCAAGCCCCATGTCCTGTCGTGGGCGCCTGTGTTCGTCCTATTTCGTGACCTACATAATTTATTTGGAGCAATAACGACACGTGTTACCTCTTGTTCAACAGTTTTCCCAGTCCGTATCAATCCCAAACGAGCGCAAATCAACTAAGTCCATTCCTCTCTCTCTCTTACACTTAGGGTTTCATATTTCATTAGCTTATTGCTTGTGTCAAATTTGTATTTTAGCATTTATTTATCATACATGACTATGCAATTAGGGTTTAACACTTATTCTATTTTTGTTAAATCAGAACCGTATTTTATTTAGTGCATTTTATGGGTCTAGCTTTCCTAATAGTTCATTATGTCTCCTATTATAGGCTTGAACAATCTCATGCTTACCATAACAAGTTTTATAGATTTCATATATAATGATATTGTCATCTCTCAAGTCTAAATTCCTTCTCAAAAAAATTTACGAATTTATCTCACAAGGACTTTTCATTGGTTGATGCATGTGTGTACCATTGATGGTCACTTTTCAAAGTGTTGTCGAAGCTCCACAATCATAATTTTTTATTTATGTACTTATTTTCTTTCCAAAATGCAACACTTGACCTATAGAGTTGTATGGGATCCTCTAATTTGTTCTTAATGAACTTTGGTAGATTTTATTTTTTTAAATGGAGATAGAGTAACCATGGCTCTGGTTCTATGATTCTAACACGACATTTGTAATATGATTCTCCTCCTCAAGAAGGTTTTCATTGGAGGTTCCTCTACACTCTCAAACACGTCATTATGTTTGGCCCTTACTTGAAAATGTTCCAATCGCTCTCTTGTCCGTCAAATCAAGTCGCTTTCTAATATTATTGCCTTCAATGTGTGATTCAAGTTTTTGTGGTGTATTTGGCCTTGTATCATCAATAAGGTCTTCTATTCTACGTATATATGTTTTGTTTCTAACTTGTTCTCATCTAAAGATGTAGGTGTCAAACTTTTTTGGACCAAATACTTCCTTCAAAAGGAAGGGTTAATCAAAATTTTACTAGATTTGTATTCTTATGTTGATCTTACCAACTATATTTAGTCGAAAAGTTTGACATTTCCTTCATTGAGAAGGAGAAAGTTCCTGTAATCTCCACCCACTATGTTCGTGAGTGGTTTATGGTGATCCATATTGGTTAAGTCATTCTTTGGCTTTGGCTTTGGCTTTGAATTCAACTTTGGCTTCCACTAGTGTCTTGTACTTGCCTTGAGGATGTTTCATGTACTCATTTCTTGTAATCTCTATCTTCATTGTGTTGCTTCAAGAACCTTGTATGTCGTCAAATTTATTAGTATGGTCCCTTACCATAATGTCTTCTTCTCCCGACTTGGTTCAAGCTCAATGGCATCAATTCCTTTTGGTTCGGTATGAGTCTTTCGATAATTCTTCTTCAAGACAACACCTTTCATCGTACTAATATAGGGTTTGTTGTCATGTTTAGTGGTCACATGCCACCCATAGGAGTCTTGTAAAACAATATAGTGTTTGGCGAGGAGTGTAGGTGATTCATCAAACAATCAATCCACTTTTACTACTACTACCAATTTGCCCAAGACAACATTTCAAGACACGGGTCCTTTCAAATTCTTCTACAAGGTTTTCAAGTATGAATAGATCCCACAAGTACTCGAATTTCTTAATGAGATAGTTCTCTCTTTCTTTGTTTGTTTAAATTGCTTCTTGGACAAGTTGACACATTGATTTGCCATGATGTTTTTCCTTGTCAATGAGGATTGTTTCCCAATGGTTGCTTTTAGAACCAACTCTAACTTAACCCAATATTTTTAAGGGAGTGACATCATAATGATTGTTCGTAACCTACACTACCAGAACAAATACAAATAATATTACGTAGCATAAAATATAGAAGAGAATGACATAACAATAGTTTCTCATTAACAAAAGATAGTGCACAATACAATCATTAAAATTCAAGGAGGACCTGATTCAAGCACCCCTTACCCCTTCATGCAACATGTTATTTGAATGTAAAATTACAATAATTAATAGTTACCACAACCATTTAACCGAACATCAAGTCGCCAATTACCTAATGCTAACAAGTACCAACATGACAAACAAAATAACATCCATTTCAAAATATGGTCTACAACATCCTCTATAAAATCATTTCTTATCTTCAATGTAGCATTTCCTATCTTTACAAATATATAAGTAATGGTAGTCCTTCCTATCTTTATCAAAATTTAAGTAAATCTAATCATTTTGTAGATTGTTGCATTTATATTGCAATACAATCTACATGTAATGTATCATCATCCAATCTATTGAATACAAACTTTTTTTTCATGGAGTACCAACAACAATGAAATTCATATCAATAGGTGTTTGATCTCTACATGTCACAACCTTGTGGCATTTCAGTTTTCTTCTCTTCCTCTTATTCTTTGGGTCATTCATCTTTTAGTTTTTTTATTAAAGGTAAATGGTTTTTTGGGAAGGACCATACCACGGATATGGTTTTGAAGGGGACCATGCCCCGAGAAAACAAAGAGGCTCAAAAGCCAAATGAAGCATGAAAATCCCACCAAGAAGGAAAGGCCAAGAAGCCAGATAGAGCATGAAGTAGAACGGCAGTGGACAAACTGCCACAAGAAGCCAAAAAATAGACATACAAGTGAGTGAAACAACAAACAGCACGAACCAGAGGAACCGAAAAGCTCCAAGAGAAAAATAGAGACTAGTTCAGGTGTGGTCAAGAACCAACAAAGGCAATTGGAAACTTGAACTATCCCAGCGGAAGGTTTACATCTAAAATTTCCTTCCCGACTCCGAGTGAAGGTGGGGTGAACAACATGTGATTTTTTCTTCTTAACACTTATCCACCCAACATCACCTTTCGTCGAAGCTATGATGTCCACCTTCCCTAGAGACTCAGTGAAAACAGTGACGTTTTTGGGAGGGGACTCGCCACTTTTGTAGCACCATTTGAATTAACTTGCATTGTCATTTTTTCCCATTCTTCATATTTCCATTCTAGATCATTAATAAGGGAATCTATCATTAATGCTTCAAATTAGAGGCTTCCTCCTTATTCAATGTATCCAGATTTTTCTCAACGGTGATTGTCATTTCTAATACCAACGTATCCATTCGCATGAATTTGAATAGGCCACACGTCCCTATCACCCTTGGATTGTGGAGCTCCCATTTGGATTATTCAAAATGGATTTGGGTGGGATCTTCTCCACCAATTCGACCGCCAACCATCAATTAACTACCCCCATCCATTTTCTCCAACTCGGCTCCTCAGTCTCTTCCAAAATCGTATCAACGGTCAAGTCTCCATCGGTTTTGGCTTCCACGCAAGCAGGTAACAATGCCACGTTAGAAATAACCACCGGCCGAGTACGATTCGAACCAGTGCCCGAATGGAGCTCGGCCGTAGTTGTTCCCTCTCCTAATCACAACTTCATAGTGGTTTTTCCTTCCACTATTCACAACTTCGTAGTGGTTTTTCCTTCCCCTGTTCGCAGTTGTGCTGAAGTGTATGGCTTTTCTTATCACTGCAACCACGACTTCCATGTCCTACCAACCTGCATTTGTTACAAAACACAGGTGAATCCTCAAACGTAAGCTTTTGTCTCCAAACTCCATCTCGAGATTTCAGGTTAATGGCTTCTAGGGGAGAAGAGCCTACAACAATATTGATATGCATTCTTGCTTCTATGAATAGATCTTGTAGTTGTAGATGGATCGAGGGAAATCAATTCCCCATTGATTTAGCTATTCCAGCTAACACATCCACTTCCCAAAATTCCAAGGGCAACCCAGGGAGCTTGGCCCAAACAGGACACGTTGTTGGTGTGTGGGTAATCGCTCTCATCTTCCATCGAGCTATGGAGAGAGTGGTTCTCCCATAATATCAAGGCTCACCTTGCATAGCATAGTTCATGTCTTCTTCTAGAGACAAAATAAAGAGAAAGCTTCTCTCTGATAGGGCCAATGTGGATATTTTCCCAAGAGTCTCCCATTTCTTTCTGGTCCAGCTCCTTACTTGGTCAATATTTGGCCTTATCCCAATGAAACAACCGATTAAAGAAAATTTGTATCTATCGTTGGCTCTGTCAACAACGATGTCTGGACCTTGAGCCATGGAAAATCTTGTTTCAGATCAACATAATCTCGGCACTAATTCTTGCAGACGTTTTTTGAAAAGTTTAGTAGCCCAGAATGCTCCTCCTTAGCCTGATCGGCGCCCCTACAATAGCTCATCCATACCAATGTTAGATTTCATCTTTCAGCTTTTTTATCTTTGAGATCTCCTTGCATTTGACAATTTTAAGTTGTTTTATCTCTTCTTCTCATTCTTTTGTATCTTATTTTTTAGATCTTCTTTCATCTTTTGATATACCATTTTGGTATCCTATTTTATTTTGAAAGCAAAGCTCCCCTCTTTGCATCTTTTGTGTTAGCCTTTGATTAGTTGATTGGGTATCTCTTGACCTCCAATATCTAATTGCACATTGTCTGACGTTTTTTCGAACAAATCCATGTTTTGATCTCGACTAGGCACTTTTTGACATCTCATATTAATTGTGCATTGTACCATCTTTTTTAAAAACAAGTATGTGTTTTATAACTAGTTAACTTCTACCATTAATGTCTTTAATTGGTTCTTCAATTCTCTCTATTCTTTGATAGTTCTTTTTTTCCTTCTTCCTCCTCTAAACTATTATTTACTCTACCATCTTTTCATTGTTAGAACCACTTCAAATGGCATTGCAATAATCAATGTCTATAACTACTCCACTATACAATTGGTTAGACAAGATGACAGTTTGAGATAATACCCCCTCAAGATATACAAGATGTGTGGAGCCCAATGTTTTTTTGGGTCATAAAGACTATACAAAATCCAATAATTATCAATTAATGTATAGGGCATCCACAAAGGAGAGTAATGAGATGCAAACAATAAACCCTATAAAAACAAATAAGGAATAGTGTATAGACCACCTTGTGGGGTCTCAAAATCTCATCTCAAAGAAATAATAATCAAAGGCACAAAGCATACTCCAAACAATCACCATTCTGTTCCAATATCCTCCCAAACTTTAGAACCTACTTGGTCAATTTTGTAGCGCGTGCCCATCCGTAAAAAATAATCTTACTTTCAAGCATTATCAAGTGCACAATTGTTATTCAAATGTATGGAAAGTCGCAACATTTATTTACCATAATTGATCTTCCTTTGAGAAACATGCAACGTATTTAGCAGATTTTCATTTCTTATCTTTATCCAATCAAGAAAAGGAAAAATGATTCTACTACAGAGGTACATAACCAACAATTTTAAGTGATACAAGGCATTTTCAAGCCAATGAACAATCTTGTTTCGCTAAATAGTTGCGTACATAAGGCAAAACAAATAAGGAAAGGGTGAGGAGGAATACCCGTGAATGAAGGTGGAGGCTAGAGTGCGCGCGTTCGATCTCCCAATCCAATGTTGATTGTGAGAACTTCTTTTTTTGCTAGAAAGAACTACCTGCGAATACAAAACAAGACCACAAGAGGAATATTAAACAATATATGTCAGTGGACTGCCTAGCGTATGCTAGATCCGGAAGTGTGATACTTCCTAGATGGTTGTCAATCCACTGTTTAAAACAACTTAATGCAAGAAATGATGTAAACCAATAATGTCCTACTGTAGTTAATATGATTTAGATGTCTCATTCAAGTACAATAAGCAAATCTAATCTAACAGGCTAGGTTATGATCAGATATAGAAGTCGACAGGTAAATAAGGTGGTTGGGACAGGTCAGGGTCAAGCTTTAGGTGATTTGGTTTATTTAGGTAAATGTTATGGGGTTGTTGTTATAGGTAGATTTACTAGACACAAATTTACGTCGACCTAGTATAACCAATGTCGGTTGAGGGGAAACCGACGACGGTTTAGGCTGATCGGCGTCGGTAGGGTCAAGCTGATAGAAACTCAATAAGGTTTGGTTTTGGAGATTCTCTGTGATTGCACAGAGAATGGTGAGGTTGATGACAATGCTGGGAATACTCAGAGATGTTTGGAGTCGGGTATGGAGGGCTGAGAGGTTGTAGGTGATTAGGTGGAGGGATTGGCAGGAAGGTGAGAGGTGATGAGATGCAAAGGAGACTAGGACTCCTAAACAAAGATAAAGAAATTGATCTATGGAAAGATACAGATCTAAATGTACTTACTTGTACTTGCAGACCTGGTGGTTGGATGGAGGTGATGGTTGATCCGTGGAACTAGTGGTCAGTGTCGTGGTTGTGCTTCCCGGAACATTACCGTGAATGCTTTCCTTTCATATCAGTGCTTGGTGTTGGTTCAAGATGTCTGGATGTGCAGGAGTGCTCTGGTGTGTGCTTGCATGCAAATCTCTCTTCTCCAAAACTCGAATAATTCTTCCAACTCTTAAACAAGGTTACCAAAGTGAATATATGGTAACCGACGATGGTTTAGGTGACCGGCGTCGATTCGAGTTGACTGCGTCAATTAAGGCGAGAAATCCTAGGTTTACTAAAATGGCAGATCTTGGCCATCTTTTTGGTCACTCTGTCCATTATCGCAAATCAAAATGGAATGTTGCGCTTAGATAAGCGGGCATGCGATTAGAAGAAGAATAGGCAAGTGATTTTAAGGTTGAACTAAGTCTTAGTTAGTTATGGTAAGTAGGACTAAGTCTTAGTTAGTTATAGTAAATAGATACTTTGAGTCCTAGTAAAAAAAAAAAAAACATGTCAAGAATAGGTTTATGATGAGGTGTCTAGGTGAGGTGGAAATTGGTTTAATTAAGGTAATTAAATAATAAATATTGTGAGAATGTGCATTAATTTAATTATAGGTAATTAAATTAATATACATGTGGGATAAAGGGGGAGTGTGACCCAAATTTGGTGTCTACAATCGCAACAAAAAAACACTATTACATTTAGATTACAACTTGAGTTAAATAAAGCATAAGGCATCTCCAAGCCAATCAACTCCCATATACTTCCCAATGAACAAAATCCTTTCATTGTTGACATTAAGGCTTCTACATCTAAATATTTTAATTATATTTTAAACCAAGGTCAACGATTTTAGAGATTGTAAATTAATCTCAAAATCTATAGGATCCCCCTTTCAAGCCATGAGGTAAATATTGTCTCATCCACAAGCAAGTGGTTTTCCTAATCTATTGAACAATTGTTTTCACATTTATAACAAACATTATGGGAAACTTCTCTCCAGTGACCGAGAAATCATGGGCACCTTTTATTCTAGAAGTCGGTAAGTTTAACAACATATAGTATGAATACTACATATTTGCTACAACCCTACGGTATTTGAGACTTTGTCAAATTAAGACTGTTTTGATGCTCAAACCATGACATCTTATCTTCAAAACAATTATAGAAAGAATCTCTACAGGTGAGCCACTTTTCCGTGTAAAAATTAGAATTGTAAGGCACAAAAGGCATTCGATAAGATTTCCATTATGTTCCAATATCCACCTTAACTTGAAACTATCTTGATTAATTTCTAGTTCACAACTATTCACAAATAATGATCTAACTTCCTAGTATCATCAAGTGCATGTTTGTCCCTTAAATGTATCAAAAGGTGATTCACAACAAGTAATTTATTGTACTTGATCTTTTTTTGAGATGCACATTTATCCTTCAAATGTATGTAAAGGTTATTTCAACATCCATATTTGATCTTCCTCTTAGAAACATGCAATATATTTACCCAACTTTACATAATCAAGAGGGGGAAATGATTATGCCAACGAGATACACACCCAACGTTTTTAAGAGATATAAGGCTTCTCCAACCAATTAACACTACAACAAAAACAATTTTGCTTTTAGATTACAACCCAAATTAAATAAAGCACCAAGGCATTTCCAAGCCCATTAACTCCACGTGAACTTCCCAATGTCAAAATTCTTTCAATGCCGACACTAAGGCTTCTACATTTACATCGAGTATCTTAATGAATTATTTCAACCAAGGTTGTGCAATTTAAAAGCCATTAATCTCAAACTTTGTAAGATACCCCTTTCAAGCTATAAGGTAAATATTGTCCTATCCAAAAACAAGTGCTTTTCCTAATCCTCTCAAGGCCAAATCAAGGGTTATGAGCGCCCTAGGCAATACTAGAGCTAATGCCTTCTATAAATAAATAAAATCTATAATAGAAAAATAATTAACCATACCCAAATATCGTATAACTTGATATGTTATGCCTCTACCATCCGAGAAAAACTTCCTAATAATTTTTTTGTAGCTACTACTGCCTAAAATCCCCAATTAATTCTCTAACATATAGTCTATTATAATCCTCATTTTCTCATATATTTCCCAACTATTTTTTTCCATGTTCTTTACATATTCACTTTTCTTGATCTCTCCTAAAAAAAAAAAAACTTCCAAGACTTCAAAACAATATAAAGTATGAATTAAATTTAAGAATCCTACAACAAAGGCACTTGCATAAATATTTGAGGCCTCCTAAATATCATATTCTTAATACAATTATGTAATTTTAATTTTATTTTGAATGAAGTGAATTGAATTGGTATGTAAGGTTGGACACTGCTACTAGCATATATGGAACTAATAAATTAATCTACTCTTCATAAAAACCATAGTAAAATAAAATAAATTAGCGCCCCCTAATCCCCCTCTAAATCCACTCTTGAACAGCAGTTTTCTCATTTATAACAGACATTAAGCGCAATATCTCATCAGCGACGAGGAAATTATGAGCAGCTTCTATTCCAGAAGTTGGTAAGTTTATTATATAATGTGAATCTTATGTATTTGCTACAAGCATAAGGTATTTTAGAATTTTCCCAATTAGAGGGTATGTATTTCAACACTCAGACCATAACATATTATCTTCCAAAGCCATTAAAGAGAAACTCTCTAGGTACGCCACTTTCCCATATGAAGGGTGGCATCTTTCTTTATAAAATCATACTGAAATCTCCTAATAGATAATTAGATTATTACACTCCTAACGAGTTTTGTTTCTTAATTTAAGTTGAAACTCCATATATATATTTGTTAATAAATATTTAGAACATAAAATATTGCATAAATTTTTTGCTCTGTGAATGAACTCCTGTGTCGTTGGGAATTAATCTGGTGTTACGCACCAGAAATGACAATACAACACGAATGGAGCAAAATACTAGGAAACAACTACGTGGACTCCCAACAAGAGAATATAACTTTGCTTTATTGTTCCCACTGAAAGAAGAGATAAGATAAAAGAATGCACTTTCCTCCAATCAAGCACTACCTATATCCTGAAGCAGATTGCAAAAACAATCACCTGCAAAATGTTCAAAACTTTGAAACCGCCTAAACAATCATTTATAGTCCACATAGACAACAAATACAGAAGACATTAGATTCCACTCTCAGGCTCTTCCGAAACAGGATGAGATATTTTAATTTTTGTCCTTTATTCCTGAGGTCCCACCCACAGCCATTTCCATTCTGGAGTACCATGGCCCAATGTTTGTATTCGCTATCATATCTTTTCCAGACTGTAAAAATCGTATTGGCCTTAACACTCCAAAGACGGCCAAATCTGCTAAATTCGGTTGAGAACCACCTGAAATTGAATGAAAGTCAAAGGCCAACTCACAAGTCAGAAAAAATACACTTCATTTTCATCAATGTTCAAATATTTCCGAATTCGACATAAATAGAAAAGTGATTTCAGAAATGCATACTCACCCATAAATGTCTTATTATTAAGAGCTCTAACCCAAGTATCTGCAGCCTCGTATAGGGAAGCACGCTCATCTGTGATATTATATTTCTTCTTGAGCTTTTTTGATACAAAGTACATGGCTGCTGCTCCTACGTATTTGCCAGTTAATCCCTCCAGAGTTGTGAAATTTCCTGCATATTCCAAATAATTGCCTATTAGTCCACATAAAAACATCCAATAACTTCATCATTGGGTTTCAGGGAGCAAGGGTGACAAATAAATTCTAAGAAATAGCTATTATCATGCCAATAGTAGGGACAGCTGTCAATATTGAAGCATTGACATTTAAGTTGAAGAATTCAAGCTATTATTCCATTTAAAAATTAATCAATCCACGAACAGATAGTCCACATGATAAGATGTTATAAATTTCACTGGTTCAGATTTCAAAACTATAGAAGTCCACAACACATAACTTTGATCATCTCACACATTTCCCTTTTGAAGTTTCTAGGAATCAACAATTGCATAAAAACATTAAATCACTTTATTAAATGATAAATTGTATTCATCATATCTAGAACTTTTTCAATGATAACCGAATTCTCTGTAACTAAATAATATCCAGACTTAACAGTTATAACTCACATTCAAAGAACCAAACAATATCCAGGAGAACTATCTTGCATCACAAATTGCCAACTTACCATTTGTAGTAATATAGTCAAAGGACTCGAGCGCCTCTGAAGCACTCCGGTAAATATTTGGCGACAATACATGTACAAGATGCTCGTCTACCCACCTGAAGTTTTCATTACATTTTTATAAGTATGAATTATGTCACTATAAACTAACCACAAGAACCAACCAGCTTCATCAAAACACAATCTTCAAAAAAATTATCCAGCCATATTGAAGTAATTTTGTTTTAAAGAAAATCGTGTTTGATCCAAATAAATACTCCGTAAAATATTCAGCAAAAAACGAAACAGCAATATCCATTTAGCATATCATTCCACAGCAAGATATATCAAAATGATGTTATCAGAGATATATTTACATATTCCCAGCTTTCATGTTTAATAAAACATAGCTATTCTCTTCCATTTATTGTGTGTTTGAAAACCTATCATTAATAAATAATAACCATACCCAAAATCTAGGGAATTTATTTGCCATCCCAGAAACCTCGTCCCTCCCGAAGACTTCGGTTACTATGGCTGAAACAGGCTTCCACAGCATGGTACATCAAATTTGATAGGTATTAGAAGAACATGGATTCAGAAGAAGTGCTTCTAACCTCAATCTCTACATCAAAGCAAGAATGGTGATGTGGTAATTCTAGTGATATATGTTGATGACATAATCATGGTTACTGAGCTTGGAGCTGTCAGAAAGGTAAAATCATATTTATCTTCCGATTTCGACATGATCAATTAGGCCTCCTACAGAACTGCTTAGCTGTAAAAGCTTGGCAAACTGATAAACATATTTTTTCTTTTTAAACAAAATATGCAAATAGTGCTACATAGGTTCAGAATGGTAGATTGTAAAACAGCATCTACACCTATAGAGTCGGGCTGAGACTTTCAGCCAAGACTGATTCAAAAGCAGTAAATGAATCAGTCTACAAGCAACTAGTTGGCAGCTTGATGTATCTTGTAGCCACTAGGCTTGAGCTATGCAGTCACCTGCATCTCCATATTTATGACAGCTCCAAAAGCAGAACATTGGACAGCAGCAAATAGGGTTCTAAGATATGTGAAGGGACCATCAAACTTTCGCATTCTACTTAGAAAAAGTAAGTAGATTCAATTGTGTCGATGCGAATTGTGGCTTACATAATCTCTTATCATGTCACATCACATTCGTTTATGCTTTCATAAGCTTAGTAGGTCGGCCTTGGTGCCTTGCATAGCATAGTAGGGTATATATAGGAGTTAGTAGCTAATAGATGATCATCATATTTAACACTAGAGTTTAATTGTATGGTTTGGAGGTTGCCCCCTTGAAGTGGCAACCTCCAAACCGTACAATATTGTATGTAATGAGCTTGCATATTGTGAGCATTTCTTTATATTTTGATGTTCTTTAATGCTATATCACTGTTGATATTCAAATCTATCTAAGCAATTTCATTACATAATATACCATTAGTAACCTCCTCATTTGCATCATGATCCACCTCTATAAGCTTAGGATTTAAATGGCACATCTACATATCCCATCTTATGTCCACAATGTCTCATATTCGTTGAACTTCTCCAACATCATCTACAAGTACTTTTTTATTGCTTCATGCGCTCTATTAGAATACACGGTCTTGGTTGGTTATGTTATTTTAATCTTCTGTCAATATGTTCTATAGAGTAAGCCGTAAGAGGGTATTAAAATATAAGGCTTATGTATTAATATTATATTACTATTAGTTAAGTGTTAACTAATAAACGGTTGAGACTACTTCCACCACTTTGTAACCATCTTTCACATAATAAAAGGATGGACACAATGAATAATGTGTGCATTCCGGTTTCTCTTCATTTCATCTTTGTACATTCTATTCTTTCTTCATTATTTCTCTCTCCGCATATTCTAACATTGGTATCAGAGCGCGGGGCAAGCAAAAAGGGAGAAAGAAAAGGAAAGAGGTCTCCATTGTTGTTGCTGTTACAGTCATGTTACAGTTTGCAAAAAGGCAGAATATACACACACACGTGAATCACGAGAGGGCAGAAAAAGTGGCTGCGAGTACCAACTAGGGCATGGGACAAAATTGTTTTCACAGAGGTCGTGAAAGGGTCGCAAAAGCCTAGACCAAAGGTCGCAAGGGTTGCAGAAGTCTGAAACGTCATAATCGTGAGGGCCTGAAACTTCATTTCCGGAGGTCATCACAACAAATGGTTTATTGCAGGGTTCTTTTTAGATTTTTGAAATTTTTCAAGTGACACAAAATACAGTGACAAAGTGCAGGAAAACGAGGGCCATTTAGGACAGAGTGAGGAAGAATATACAGTCGCATTTTCACAGGAAAACAGAAATCGTGAGGGCTGGAAAAGGCAGAAACTGAGGTCGAGGAAGCAAAAATGAGTATGGAAATTCTTGTGCTAGGGCACAGAAGGCATGAAAAACAATTGTGAGGTCAAACTCCATTGATTTGACTGATTTCAAGGGCACGAAATCCTGCAAACATGAAGGGCATCAGTCCAAAATTGTGTTTAATCTCTCCCTAATCAGGTACGAGTTGTGTAAAGCTGATTTAAATAATACAAAATCAAGAGCAAAAATAGAGAATTTCAGATTGTGATAAGTCATCTAGGGCATGCACGGAAATCCTATCTGTTGTTGCAAATTACTTAACTAGGGCTTTTATTTGGCCATGAATGGACTGTGTTACGCTTGGACCAAATGATAAATAATTGTGAAGAAAGTTTATATTATCAAGTTATTGAGCGAAATATTTTTCACGAGACGGATAAAATTGTAAAGAAAAAGATGAAGGGGAAATTCCAAGACAATGAGCAATCAAATAGTGTTGAAATTCCACCGGATGCTGACATCGATGAACTCATTGATAGAGAATGCATATTTTAAAAGAATCCCAACACTTTGAAGACATGGAGGAATCCAGTGTATGTGAAACTCAGTATGGATGGTTGTCCAGTGTCGTTCGAATCTGTGGATCTCGGGAATTTACCCTTAACAGGGTCATGAGACAACTTGATGGAGCTTGTGGATGGCTCAGTATGGATGGTTGTTCAACAATTTGGGAGATTCTGTAATTCAAGAGTTCGGGAGGTGGAATCCAAGAACTCGGGAATTCGCCTGGAACTACACATTTACGAGGGTCGGGAGGCAGCTTGATAGAATTTTACCTAGTCAAACATTGTTTTCAAAGGGGAAAACTTCTAAAGAATACACGTCTTGGTTGGTTATGTTATTTTAATCTCATGTCGATATGTTCTATAGAGTAAGCCTTAAGAGGGGGTATTAAAATATAAGGCTTATGTATTAATATTATATTAATATTAGTTGTGTTAGCTAATAAACGATTAAAACTACTTTAACCACTTTGTAACCATCTTTCACATAATAAAAGGATGGACACACAATGAATAATGTGTGCATTCTCGGTTTTCTTCATTTCATTATTTGTACATTCTATTTTTTCTTCATTATTTCTTTCTCCGCATATTCTAACACCCTCATACACAAAGTTAATGCAAGATTTCATGCCATCAGTCAATCTCAACAATTGGACAAGTGGCTCAAACACCTTTAGGGCCTTCTCAGCACCCTCCCAAAATGAACTTCTTTAAATAATTTTCTCAACATCCATTAACAGAGGCTTTCCTTAAGAAACTTGGATTTTGTCCATACTTCACTACCCACAACTTTTCTCGAGTCATCTTCTCCTCCAACTCCTAAAAAGTAATAAACTTAGATACAAATCTTATCTCAACAGGGAAAGAAGTTTGTGTTTTGCAAATGAGTGATACAAGCTCAAAGTAAAGTGGTGATTGAATACAAGCTTGCAAATTTGTTTATTTTCTCTCACAACACTATTTATTCGCTCCAACTTTATTAGATCTTCAAACAAAAGATCTAAAACATGAGTTGCACATGAAGTCTAAAACATATGAAACAACTTATATATAAAAACTTCACTTGCTGCTTTGCAATTTATTGCATTTCTATAATAACTTGGACTACATATTCTTCTTCAATTTCTAATTCTAATTGAAGTCTTGGTTGGATAATGAATTTGTTGCTCAAATTCGAATCAAATATGAATCGAAATTGGAGAAGAATATGTAGTACAAGTTATTACAGATAATGCAACAAATTGTAAAGCAACAAGTGAACTTCTTATGGATAGGTTTCCTCATTTGTTTTGGATCCCATATGCGCAACTCATGTTTTAGATCTTTTGCTTGAAGATCTAGCAAAGTTGGAGTGGGTAAATAGTGTTGTTAGAGAAGGGAAACAAATTTCCAAATTCATACTTAATCACCACTTGATATTGAGAGCTTAACAAAACGTGAAATCATTTCCCCTCGAGACAAGATTTGCATCTCTAATTTTATCACCTTGCGAAAGGGAGATGGAAAAGACGTTCTCTAAGAAAAGTTGTGGTTAGTGAAGAATGGGCACAATCTAAGCTTTCTAAGGAAAGCCTTGCAAAAGATGTTGAGAGAATCATCTTAGGAAGTTCATTTTGGGAGGGTGCTGAGAAGGCCTTAAAGGTGTTTGAGCCACTTGTCCAATTGTTGAGATTGGTTGATGGCATGAAACCTTGCATTAGCTTTGTGTATGAGGGCATGGAGCAAACAAAGGAACAAATTTAAAAAATACTAACAAATAATGTTGAAAAAGTTCAACATATATGGGACATTGTGGACATCCAATGAGATACGTTACATTGCCCTATCCATGTAGCAAAGAGTTGTTTAAATCTCAATCGTATAGAGGTGGATTGTGGTGTAAATGAAGAGATAAAGAACAGTGTATTAGAAACAATAAACAAGTTGGTTTGTGATGATGATGAGAAGGCTAAGGTAAAAAAGTAACTCGCTAAATTCAAGAATCAAAATGCCATGTTTTCGCATAAAAAGACACAAGAAGACATCGGTTGCATGGATCCCCATTTATGATAGCGGATTAATGGGTCTTCTATTTCAAAATTATAAAAGTTTATTGTGCATGTCCACATCCAATGTGTTGATGCTTCTACATGCGAAAGAAATTGGAGTACACATGATTTGATCCACACCAACAAGAGGAATCGACTAGGAGCTAAAAAACTCTCAGATCTTGTGTTTGTCCACAACAATTTGCATTTGCTTGAGAACAATCTTGCAAAAGAAGATGGTGATTCTCACCTTGGAGAACCATCCTTCAAAGAAGTTCAAAAAAATATTGATAGTGATGATGAGCATGATAGAAAATTAGATAATGTTAGTGTTAGTTTTGATGTTGAAGCAGGTTTTGATGTTGCAAATGTTTGAAACTTTTAAGTTTCATTTCAGTATTGAGCTTAGGCTCTAAACTATGGATATTTTGCTCTCTTTTAATGTTATTCAAATTTCAAACTCTTATGCATTTTTCAATTTTATAAATTTTAATTACGTTCATTATTTGATAAAAGGATACATTTCTGCACATTTTACATGATTTTTGTTATGTGTGTCTGTTTATATATATACAGAACTGGATTTTTCCATACTTCTTCGGGAACTCCGGATTTTTGATTTTTTTGTCCTTCCAAACGGATCTGGATTTTCAAACTTGGTAACTATGGATAGAAGTACTCAATTAATCCTTGTATAGTGATAGCACTAATTTGAGGAAAACAATCTACATCATCCAACCAAGGCATCAATCAAAATCAGACCTACAAACAAAACATTTTGCACGGTGGCAAAACCGCCAGATACAGCAAGGTGGTGGTTGTGTTATTGTCAGTGGCAGTTATGAATGTCTCATGGAGGTTACGTTTGTGTCCTGCAGTTTCATTTGTGGCATGGCAAATACACATGTCGGCAGTTTTGTCAATTACCTATGGTGGTCTTGTCAGTTAATTAACGGTTT